>JABEXW010000049.1:0-48466 GCA_013266185.1 Fusarium sarcochroum | reverse complement strand
ACACAACAGAGATTCATTAAAATGGCATATTAATCTATCATTACAAGAAACTATAGCCCTTTAACCCAAGCGCTAAGTACGCTTTGAATAGAGTCGCTGTTCTTCTCCATGAAGAACATATGTCCGTTACCATGGATGCCAATCTCACCAAGCTCCAGATGCTCTGTCTTTGAGCATCCTGCCTGCTGTAGGAACTTGACGGTGCAATAGTCATATGGCACATGGTACGATGACTCGGAAGTCACGAGAAGAATTGGCTTGCTGACCAAGTTGGCGAGCTTGCGAGGAGATGGACTCTCGGCTTGGAGCACGCACTTGACGTAGCCATCACCCTTGGCAGGATACGTCTTCTTCACAAGCTCCGTGCTGGGGTCAGCTACCACAGGCGAGTAAGTGACAGGAATATCCGTCAGACCCCATGCGCGCGAGGAGGTGTTAGTGAAAACAGCCTCTTGGAACGGAGGTCCAGTTGGTTCGAGAAGAACAAGAGCCTTGGCCAGCTTAGGCCGTGCATCGGCAATTACAATAGGCATAAGACCACCCTGGCTGTGACCAACGAGGATGACAGGCTTTCCAATCTGATCGAGAAGAGCAACACCAGCCTTTTGAACGGTGGTCTGCTGATAGGTAGCGTTGCTGATGAACTGGACGTTGGAGCTGTAGAAGGCATCGAACACAGGGTCTCCCATCTTGCCTGTACCGGGCCATTGGGTGTGCTTGGAAGCTTGAGGCCAAAGCATGTAGTCCTCACCGGCAGTAAAGCGCTGCTGGATGATCTCGGCAGAGTAGGTCGAAGGCTTGGCGGCACCTTGTGCTGGTTGCCAAGGTGAACGACCTCGCAGGGTCTGATCTACGATGTAAACCTCGTAGCCTTGTTGGAGGAACAGCGATGCCCAACCACGGCCGCCATCGGGCTTGTTGAGGAAGTTCTAGGGTCAAGTCAATATCCGGTACGATCCCTCAGCAGGGGATGATGCTTACGGTGCCTGTTTGTGCCTGGCCATGAATGAAGACGATTGGCTCATCCTGAGTAGCGCCGAGAAAAGGAACCAACTTCTCAACGTACATCTGGTCTCGGAAGATGTGACCACCCGAGCCATCTTCGGCGTATTCCCCACCGGCGTAGAAATAGGAACGAATATACGGGACCTCGGATAAAGATTGGCTAGAATTGAGCGACCCAGTGAACGCAAAGCAGCGCCCCAAAAGCGTAGCCGCTAGGAGAGGGAACTTGAAGAACTGCATGGCCGGTCGGATCGTCAAGACGGTACATGAAAGTAAGACAAGTGCCACGCGACAGCGGCGATGATAAAACTTTTAACTCAAATGCTGGCGGGCGTTTCGGAAATTTCGAGCAACATGCAGTACCGCCCTGCCCATGGATTAGCCAGTGGATGCCAGTAAATGAAGCTGGGAAGCGACCCTGGCAAAATTAGAGATGACTTGTGATTGGCTATGATGCGATCCATATCCCTGATAGCCACGAGCTCACTCACGATCTAGTCCCCTTCCATGAACTGCCGATCTCGGGGCTATTGCTACACAGGGACTTTGCAGCGAATGTTCGGTGAGGTTGTCCTTAATTTTCTCGTGTTGCTTGCTAAGTGAAGGCATGCCAGACCATGAAAGCTGTCCCTGATTTATCAGTGAGTGTTAGATATACTTTTGGCCCCAAAGGTGAAGTCAACCGACGTCAGGTTCGCATCATTTGGGGGAAACCTCAATGAAATTAGCTTTCGGTTACAGGGTCCAAAATCTTCTTGACAGGCTGTCAAAATGTGAGTTCTCATCTCGGCGGGATTAAAAAGCCCGCATTGTGTAGATCACGATAAATGGTAGCCACGTGTAGCTGAGGAAATAAGTGGCCCAAGATGTTGATCTATTGGCTAGTTGAGCGATCAGTATCACCATTCTTCTTAGTGAAGTCGGCTTGTGCGCACATTTTCCACCAGGATGGTACCTGAGTGTAGATCTCATCCTACTACGGTATCACCGCAGTCGATCTCTGCTACCGATGAGACGGCACAAGTCCTCGAAGGAACCCAGTGTCCGTGGTTAGCTTGTGTTCATCCTAGCCTAGGGCGTGACAAAACCTCAATTCCGCGCCTAACGAGTTCAATAAGGAATTGAGCAGCGTGATTTACACCGTGGATGCGGAACATTTTCCATATGAGTGTGAAATGTCGATTGACCATCTTAATTGACCTCTTCTTACTCCCCTATGCATCTTTTATGCTCCCACATTCGCCACTGGATTGTAAGATCCAACGATTGTCGCTATGGATGACCCGACTTTGATCATCCACTGGCTCTTCAGTTGCTTCGCTCTCATTGTCATGGGGGTGAGGTTGACCTGGAGAAAAGTCGCAAAGCAGCCATACAATCTCGGGGATTATTTGACGATAGCGGCTTGTTTTTGTGCGATTACAAGACTTGGCCTAATTCATGTCGTTTTGACTTGGGGTACGAACAACATTCCGCCGGCGATTCGAAAGAACCACGAGTTTACCAACGATGAGATATATCGACGCGAGATCGGAAGCAAACTGTCGATTGCAAATCGCGTGTTTTATAATTCATAGTGAGATCCCCCGCAATGAGAAGATTCCTCCTACGAAAAAACCGAGTCAACATTGGTATGTCGTGTTGGCCTATTCACAGACAGCTCACGACAATATCTGATAAGTTCCTTTATCGCAGTCTGCTAACACATGCACGAACCAGTCTCTGGTTGCAAAAATTAGTTTTGATGGACCTCTACCGAAGACTATTTCTTAACCTGAGATATGAGCATCTCATCATCCGCTCGTACCTTGTCGTCTTTGCCGGAACCTACATAGCATGCCAAGTAACAACATTTAGCGAATGCAACCCTTTCCATCTCTACTGGCAGGTGGTTCCCGACCCAGGTATGCGAATATTTACAGACATAGACACTTACTATTACAGCCACTGACTGCGACTAGGCAGCTGCGCAAAGGCTCAACTTCAGCTTATCGTCGTCGGCGTCCTCAACATCGTCACCGATACCATGCTCCTCGTCCTCCCGATTCCATTAATAGTCTCATTGAGAACAGCTTGGCAGCGAAAAGCACAACTCTGCGCCCTCTTAACTCTTGGCGTCTTCATCATTGCCATTACCGTCGCTCGACTCCCCATCAATACCGAGAACAAGGACAGTCAAGTTAATCGAACTACATGGGCCAGCATCGAGCTTCTCACCGCCGCGATTGTCGTCAATGCACCCGCTATTTACGGCTTGTGGAATAAACGAAGGCAAGCCAAGTCCGAATCACGATCTCAAGGAACACATACCCGCTCCTATGGGCAAGGAACACACATCTCGGCCGCGCACACGACTACTTCTGATAACCAAAGCGACGCATACATGATGAAGCCGAGACGTAGGAATACAATAGAGGGAATCTGGCAGACGAAGGAGGTGATAGTCTCAGAGCTAAGGGACTCCGATAGACGTGGCCAAGGGTATCGCAATTTGGAAGGAGATGGCGAACAAGCTTCACGTCATTCCAGTCAGTGAGGGATCTCGGGAGTCTGACAAAGGAATCGTGCTTGGCACATATTAGAAGTACATCGAACGAATAATTAACTTGACCCACTCCTTTCGTGCTTTTGATTGAGATATGTGAACTTCGAGTGTTCTTCATATTGACCGCACATACCTCATTGGAACGGGGCTAGGTCTTAATGTTTCTCCCAACACTCTATAATGGCTTTCCGAACTGTTCTGATTTTCTTGCTCCTGGCTAGTACAGTCTGGGCTTAGAACCTTGAGCTTGATATTCATGATACATGGTAACAGGATTTCGAGATAAGAATATATGCCTCTTATTGGCACGAGAGCTGACTATTGCTCACTGGAGTGACTATCTATATTAGTATCCAATCACTACCTATATGGGTTATTTCTTCGGCTGTAGGTCATTCTTTTCAGCATGCAAGTAGTTGTCGAGCTAAGGTAAAGATAACGCTTAAGTATAGTCACTTTAGGGTTCAATCCTTTTCGAGAACTTAACGCCAAAACAAACAGACGACAAACAATACACCACTGAGTCTACATATTGAGACGGTTTGATAGAGAGATTGATCTTAAAGCACGCCCGAAGCCTGCTTCACCGAGACTTTGGCAACGCACCTGATCATCAACAGCGATCAGGACTATGATAACAACCTAAAGAGGGTGGATGTAACGACTTTCGGTCAGTCCATCGCCCTTGGTTGCTCGACAATAGTCTTTGGCTTCAGAGTCGCGGATGAGCCCAAGAGAACTCGTGCAACCAACGTTATACGAGAAAATACAGGCAGCACCTGGCTATGCTCGGCAATGGTGGAATGAGGCCAGGTGCTGCGCGCGGCAAGCATGATAACGCGTCTATTTAGAAAAGCTTCGGCCAAGATGCGCTAATTAAAGCCATGATTGAGTTTGGATTTAGCATCACATGATTTGATTAATCTCAGTCATATGCCTCACTAAAGAGATATACTGGTTAAGTGATATCAGCCACATTAGCTCAGCAAGGCAGAATAAGGCTGTCTGCTGAGCTGCTCTTTGGCTATTCAGCCCAACGATGTGACATCTTGAGATCAGGCTGCAGTCAGGAGATTTCAGACAGAACAACTAAATTTGATTGTCCTCTCCAGGCAGGAGAAACCAGATGCCTCACGATGTCCGCCGTGACCAACATCACAACAGCTTTAAGCCCGGATGTCAGGTTGATAAAGGTTGTCTCAGAGTTCGGCGCTGGGCTCGACGATAAATACCGACCCATTTTCAAGACCTGGCAAACTCTTACCCCACCATTGGAGACCGACGTTATCAGAGCACCGAAGAAGTCAATCGGGACGGCTCGCGACTTCATCAAAATTCGTGGAAACCTTTCGGTACCAGACTATTCAAGTTCTTAGACCAGATTCAGTTTCTCATCAAGCCTGGCGACATTTTAATCTCTGGCTCACAGATATGATTGCAAGCGGGGTCTGGGCAACCGTGCGAGTGTCACTAGATGTGAGTAGCATCTACCATTACAGAGGGATCAGCGAAGCTAAACCGCCTGAACAAAAGATCGCTATTGGCTACCTTTCCTATTTTGAGAAGGTTTCACTCCTTCTAATGCGGTTGGGACACTCCACTGTCGTCCAGCGAGATCGAATGCAGCTGTTTCCGAATGATCCTGACTTGAAGACCTTCACCTGCGAGTATCTCATCATCGTCGTCGAGATATGCAAGCAGGTAATCTCGTTTGAAAGAAAGAATTTCATCACTCAGTTAGCCTGTAATATGGCATTGGAGAAGACGTTCAACGAACATGAAACAAATCTCGGGTTTTGGTCCAAGATGATTAACAAAAAGCTTGCTTATTTGAATGAAAGGTCACAAGCCCAGACAAATACCGCCGTCACTATCATCCAGGAAACCTCCCTTTCTGGTCAGAGTCGAAAAGAAGACTGGCAGAAGACTGGCGCATTCAGGTTCTTCGCCAGCTATCACCGCATCAAGATAAATTTGAGAGCACATGGCGACGTGAGCGGCGGAAAGGTTCTGTTGAGTGGGTCTTCAACCATCAAAGATACATCAACTGGAAGTCGGGATCCTCATCTTCTACTCTTCTACTTCACGGGCCTTTGGGCAGCGGAAAGACTGTCACCATGGCCAACATCACGGCCAAATTCTGGCCTAGTCTATCCACGCCCGCCCGACTCATCGACCTCGGCCAATATGCTGTGGCTTTATTCTTTTGCCAGTTTCTGGACCAAGAAACGATCCGTCCTAGGACTCTTCTTGGAAGCATCGCCCATCAATTCTTGAGATTACTGAAGCTTCCTGTTGATCACCCTGCGATTCTCAACTACAGTCGAGAGTCTACAGCCAATGACACCGATTCTATCGTTGACTACATCAAGATGCATTTCCCAAGAAACCACCATTATTACCTGGTCTTGGATGGCTTGGATGAGCTCAGTATTGATGATGCGTGTGAAATCTTACAGCCTCTAGCGTCGCTGCAAACTCACTTCCTTTTACATGTTTGCTGCTCAGTAAGAACTGAGTCCTGCATTCGACGGATGGCGAGCCAAACCCTCATGAAGGCCGAGCTGATCTCCATGTCTTCGGTTGAAAAGGATAAGGAGATCGAGTCCTATATTGAAGGGGAGCTACTTCGTCGGATCCATGCACAAAGGCTGGGTGAAACCACTCAGAAACTCATCCGAGATACCTTGGTTGTCGGGGCTCAGGGAATGTATCTGTGGGTTGTCTTGCAACTCGACTCTCTATTCCCACTGTATGGCCAGACTGTCACCACTTCTGGGGATTTTGCGCATATTCTCAGTCGATTACCTACTAAATTATTCGAAACATTCGAAGCGGCTCTCGAAAGAATCCAGGACCAGAGATATGGAAGTCGAATCTTTGAGCTTGTTGCTGCAGCCAAACGTCCATTAACAAAGAATGAGTTGCGGACCGCTCTAAATATCGAACCCGGAGTCCCTGTCTGGAATCCTAATACCCTACCTTTGGATCCTGACGCTTTGATCTACTGCTGTAGCGGTGGCCTACTCCAGATTGATGAAGAAGAAGGCACTGTTCACTTTATGCACCACAGTGCCTTGCGACATGTGTTAACTGATAGCCAAGAAGAAGAGGAAGAATTAATAGAGGAAGGAGTAGAGGAAACCATTGACTACTTTATGGGGCAGAGTCAGAGTGGTGTTGATGATGCGAAAGAGGTCTTTGAGAATGATTGGAGGGACCCGGCACAATTAGGGATCAAAAAGGTTGATTACCAGGCCCTAGACACATCCGAATCGTCACAAACACCTCAGAAAGGTCATGTATCGGAATCCTATACTGCAAGGAGTCGAGAGAAGCACAGATACGAGACTTTCTTGTTCAGTTCACATCAAGCCGATACGACGATTGGCTATATCTCCATGGCCTGCCTACTCTTGGAGCAGCACGATCGAAGGGTTCGCCAGTCGAAGAGGCTTGTTGTCAATGAAAAGACTCGCCGAATGATTTCGACAGCAGTTGTCCCAGAGAGCCTCCTTAGCCGTTTCATGATTACAATTCTTCAACCGCAAATCAACAACAACAACAGTAACTACCAAACATCCTGGTTTGATATTGCGAGGATCATGGAAGATCTCTCCGTTGCGCAGGTACCAATTGGCGTGGGTGAAGGGCATTTGTTTTACAATTATGCAGAGACTCATTGGCTTGATCACACGTCTCGGTCGTGTTTCGATCCAAATGATGAACTGGACTTTCATGATCTTTTTGTGAAACTGGTTCACGATAATCCTCCTGGCCTCCTCTTCTCCTGGGACAGAAACAGACACTCCGGCGGCATTGTGGCTTGGGCTCAAAGTGCATATCATTTCCGGCTGTTGTATGAGTTGTTATGCACATCGAACGGGTTGGACTGCAGAAATATTGTGCAAACTTTTTGTGCCATCCCTCTCTCTCAGTCGTCAGGTTTCCTCTGTCATGACTCGCTCCCCGCGGACATCTTATGCAGATTTCTCATTGAGGATTGCTGTAATGTTGCTGGAGTCGAGACTCTTTTATCTTTGGGAGCTTTACCGAATGAGCAATCCAAAGATGAGTCTTGGAAGGGTTGGACCCCTTTACAATTGGCAATCCAAAGGATGAAGGAGGAAAGGCACTACGAGGTCGACGTCGTGCGATGTCTATTGCATGCCGGAGCTGACGTAGGAGGTACACATACCGTACCGCCGCCAATCCTCTCAGTCATCCGCGATTTCTGGGGAGCGGGATACCAGTTACTCTTTGCCCATGGCGCAAGGGTGGCTCAAGCTCTCCAAGGTGCCGGCGGTGGCAGGACCTCTCTTCATCTAGCTGGTCTGGATCTCGCTATGTTCCGTGGATCTGACGCGGACGAAATGATTCAAGACATGGTCGATTGTGGCGCAAGTGTCAAGGATTACTTCAAGCAACAGCGCTGGCCTGTGAGCTTCAGGAGTCAGGACGATTATCTGTATCGGCCCCTTGTGCCGTATGTGTTTTCTGGAGAAGACGATGATTGGGTGAGTGTAGAAGACGCTTCGCCTAAACAACGCCATTACCATGATGTTGAGGATCCAGCACAAGCAGATATCAGAGTGCTGTATTGGCTTTGTAGGACGAAGTGCAATGTCAATATCGCGTCAGTCAACGGTATAACACCTCTTGGACTGGCAGTCGAGTCTTCGGATGCTCGTCTCGTCCAATGCTTGCTGAAAGCCGGGGCAAATCCTAACCTACCATATATATTAGGACATCTGTTCTCCGAAACAAATCGCCCTCTTCTGACCGCCGGAAGAAAGGGCAACGAAAAAATTGTCCGTCTTCTTATCTGTTATGGCGCGTCACTTCACAAGGTCCTGGATGGAGATACGATTCTAAGTTTGACAGTGAAGGAGTTCGAGGATTACAGGAGGCCAAAGGAGCATCTTTCCCCCTATAGCCTGGGTAGCCGTCTGAGTGCTGACAGGGATCACACGCACGAAGGGAGAGAGGTCGTGGATGGGCCACCGTTATTGAATACCTTGTTGAGGGCTATCGCGGAATACCACCAAGACTACCGGCCGTTGAATGACCTACAACAGAAAAGGCTTGGTATGGCTAAGGATGAACTTTGGCGAGAATTACGGAAGTTCCTTTCTATATAGTTTAAGTAAGCATTAAGCAGCTATGGATCATACGGCATAGACTGATAGGATACGATAGGCCCTATGAGCCCTTTTTTGTGGTACATCCTAGTTCATTGTGAAGCACTACAATAGCCAAGATTACGATCTATCTGAGAGTACGTAGAGACGAGTAAATGTCCATTTCTGGGCTAGTGCTGATCTCACCATTCGCGTCTACGCTTATCTCAACCATGTTCATCTAGTCAATAAACAAAAAGTGGATGGTTGAGACAAGTATAAAGAACTCGAGAATCATCCGATTATCGAAATGGAGAAAACCATCGTTACTCTACACCAACCCTTCTCTAAATCATCATTACCATGGCATCTTTTTCTATCCCTGATGAGTTCACCTCCAAGCTCGAAAGAGTGGAGAATCCAGATACCCGCTCCACCAAAGACATCCTTGCCTCACTCAATACCCATGTCCCCGTCACTTCAGAGAAAAACATTTGGGCCTACTGGCACTCTGGCCTTGTGGCCATGCCGGGATGGTGCCAACGCAACGTCGCTGACTGGGTGCGTATCTGTGGCCCATCATGGACAGTCCGCGTGCTTGATACGGTACCTGGATCGCCGAATCACGCATTAAAGTTCGCCAATGAGGATCTACTTCCAGAAGCATTCGTGAAGGGGACCATGGACGGACCATATGTTGGGCCGCATTCTATGGACTTCTTGAGAGGTGCTTTATTGTTTGGACATGGTGGAGTTGCTATGGACGTTGGCTGCATTCTCATGCGTGACCTAGACCGTGTGTGCTGGAACCAGATTGCGGATCCCAAGTCGCCTTTCGAGGTAGCCGTGCCAGTTATGTACGGCCAGACCATTGCCAACCACTTCACCGCCTCCCGCAAAGGCGATCCATTTATTATAAGATGGTAAGCTGTTCCAATCCATCCCCCGCATCTACTAACAAGTCAAGGCACAAACTATTCATTCATCTCTGGGGAACCCGTAACAACTACCTCGGAATGAGTGCAAACCTAGCCCTCGCTTTCGTCAAGGATATCGACTTCAGCGAAGCCGAGGGTTGGGCTTGGGACTTCAAGATTGACCCACAGTCACTCCTTGAATATATTTCACAGGTCATGTGCTGGCGACGATTGACAATGCTTGAAGACGCGGGCGATGGTTTCAACGGGTCTAAATATTGGCAGGAGAATATTCTCGGTATTGATCCTCGGACCGAGAATTGGCTTGGCGAGGACATTGTCGGCTTCGCTTCGGGACAACGGCTATATGACTTATTCAAGCTACGACTCGACACCGATCCCGAGTCGGAAGACTTCAAGGAGGCGCATAAGCTGGTGTGGAATCTCTTGAGTAGTGCCAGTTGGCAAAAGGTCACGCATGGAAAGGGTCTAACACACTCTCCACATCTGGGATTGCTGTGGGATGAGAATGATGGTAAAGACAGCGAGCCAGGTACTTTCGGTGAGTTGCTGCGATGGGGGGCTGTCAACCTTAGGCAGAAGCGGGAGAGTATCGTTACGAAGGAAACATGCAAGTCTGCCATCATTCTCCAAGAGGGACTATATGGCCCTGTTGAGGCTGATGGACCGGAGGCGAATGGGATTAAAGCAGATGGTTCTTAGATATCATGGAAGGAATATCGCCTACGGCCCTTTGGTGACGTTTGAGAATGGCCGGACATTTTTGATGGGCTTATACCATGGAAGTCTGTAGATATGGCCCGGGTGCGTGTTATATACTTACTTCCAAGAATTCCAGGAATGCCAGGATTTGTGTTAATGGTGTGCGAGCAGTGCCATTATGATATGGTCCTTTGTCATGATTGATCATGCTTGTAGTATTGCAATTCGCAGAATAGTAGCGAAGTGTAGCCATCGGGCCAACTATCATCGAAGAAAACCGATCGCTATCAGAGTAGAGTAACACGGCTACATAGCATCATTTTGTCCGTTATTACACTGAGACAAACTAGCAGAAATAAGCCACTACGGTACATGTAGTTGCTTGTGTGTCGATCAAAACATTTCATCCAGTACTCCCATGCAGTCCTACAGGTCAACAGAAACCAGAAAGCCCTCTAAACATTAAGTCTATGCTAACTTGCGTCCATCTAAGAGTGTCTTGATCTAATACCTCATGCCGTCCATGATTTAATCAACCTGCTAAAAATGCCAAGCACGACTAGAAAGATTTGAACAAAGAGTATGTTCAAGCCACTTGCGATGAACGAAACGGCTGCAACAGGATCCCTTGCACCTCTCTTGACAAGGCCAAACACCCACTTCGCATCGCCTTTGGCTGTGCCGATAACACTCGTCAGCGGGGACGGCTTTGCTGCCTTCTGTCTAAGCTTGGGCCTTGAGCCAGGAAACACAGCAACGCCTTTCTTCTTCCCCTCCAGGTCCTTCAACGTCAGTGAATGATTCTCGTGTTGGCGGCTTTTGACGCTCTCTTTTGTGAGCATCCCGCGAATCTTGTCCTTTTCTTCGGCGGTATTGCGATGCCACCACTCCTCCACGGCGTTGAACATGTACTTTTGGACTGGCGTCTTGTGTCGACCGGGGAAGGCAGGGTGGTGCAAAATGGTCAAGATCTGGCGAATAGATACTTCTTCATCTCTAAAAGGGTCGTCCCAGCACCTGACTACTTCCTGTGTCGTCCAGTTGGTGGTGACTGTCGACACGAGGCCGGCTGGTTGGTTGAGAACGTTGCTGAAATGGTCTTTAGAGATATCCGAGTGACTAGGATCGGACCCATCGCCATCCTGGTATACCTCAGCCGAAGTAGACTTTGCAGCTTCAGCATCGACTCGTTCTTTAGCCGCCTTCAGAGCGTTACGCAGCTGCATGATGGAGCTCTCAATCATGAGGGAGAGGTACTTGAAGACAAGTTGATCCGTGTATTTGCCCAGTTGCGTGCTTGACTCTTCGGAAAGTGGTTCAGCGTCGTGTTGCTCAGTGCGTTCTTGGATCCATTTCTTGATGCGGTCGTGAAGGTAAAAGATTGGCTCAATCGTCTGCCAGAGGAGATTGGCGTCGAGACTGCTCTCGGCAGTCGTGCTGGCTTTGCCTGCCTTGGAAGATTCCTCGGCCTTCTGGAAAAGCACTCCGACAGTTTCGAGTTGTTGCAGAATCGGGTCGTTGATCGTGACGTTGGATGCCAATTTGCTCAATGCCTGAATGGCAGCTCTGAGTAAGTCGTACAGATGCTGGAATGCGATTTCTCCGATATTCAACTCCTGTGGTAGGTCAGCATATGTGCGTGCAACAGTGCGACGTGTTTCCATACATTTTCCAGATTCTGCAGTGATCCTTTGCACTGCAGCACAGCCATGTCATCGGCCTCACCAAGGAGGCTGTGGAAGATGTCAAGCATTCCAAATGTCCCAGTCACAATGGGTGGTACTATTCGACCTCTCCATCCAGGTGTCTTGACACGGCATGCGTCACCGACAAATGCAAAAACCTCAGACTCGCCAAGCTCGTGCAGACAGAGTTCGGTAAAGTTGCTGTGGGCGGAAAAGTCCTCGAGTGTGTGTAGCGCAGCTCCGAGATGGATTAAGGCCTCCTTCTTGGACTTTGAATCATTTTCGCGTCCCAGTCTGATGCAGTCGCGCAGTTGTCTCGTCACATAATCGGCAGACGTGTCCCAACCCTTGCCTGAGTTGGCAATGTAATTCTTCATGCCCGTTCTTGGGTCGAACTCCAGCTCCCGCGGATCCAACGGCCCTCTCAGCCTCTCATCAATCTCCTTGGCGTTGTCGGGATAGCCCTTGGGGTTGTCAATGTGCTCGACATGAGTGTAACATCCCAGCCTCTCGCGCGTGACCTCAAACTCATCGGTCGCAAAGCCAAACTCGAGAAAGCCCATGATGCTCACAATGGCCCGAAGTACCGGCTCGGGAACATTGTCGAGACCTGTTGTATCGATGATTTGGGAAAAGTCGCGCAGCCAGTTTCCAAAATAAATCTGTCGTCGTTCGAGAGTCGAGAAGCGATAGTGTGTGACAAAACTGGCCGGGAGGTATCGGAGTGCCTCGACGATGTCGCCGTGCCGCCACACATAGCCATTGAATTCGCTAGTGCCAGCCACTTCTCCCGCTCCAAAGGCTGAGGCGCGCCCGACGAAGAGGAGGCACACGAACGCAACCAAAAGCAGATTTGATGCTGATGTCATTTTCACAAATGAAAGAATGACGTTATCGATGTGCGCCAACAAGATTAATATTACGGGTCTAGATTCCAGTCTCGGAATATTATGACGCCGCACTCCGGTGGTTCTCCGAGCTAGTGGTTCCGGTGTTCCAAGTGCTCAAGCAGTGGCAGGCATCTTTCAGAAGTTTGTATTTTATGGCCCAACAATTCCATGGATCAGCTTGAAGTCGATGGTTGAGAGATAGGCGCCAAGGGATGTTGCGATGGGTGAGACCCTCTTAGATATGCATGGGACCTTGCATGATTATTTGTGATGATCTCCCTGGCGCCAAGTTTTTGAAACACCTTGAAACGGACCCGTATCTCTCGGGCGATGGACGGGAAAACAGCTTTACTCATCAGTCACAGTGTAAAAAAAAGTTTGATTCTGTATTTTAGAAAGTCAACGAATAATGTTAGCAATTAATTTGGGTTAAGGTTATTTTAGATGCCAGTTGCAGATATTTCTGTATGCCAGAACAGCACGATTGAGCTCTGTAGGGTAGGAGTCAATTCACGTGCGTGAGCGGTAGAAACATGGGTCTGAAACAGCAGGGATGAGGATCGACGACAGGAATGCCCGGCTAAGAGGCTGTTCCTAGCGTAAAATTGACCAGCATTCACCATTTCCGACCGGTTCCCTCGCATACAGTTTACGCTTCTTGCTGTAGCTTTACCTCGCATGTGTCCCGCGGCTTACTCAGTATACATGTATTTTGGTGTTGACGAGAAATGATCCATGATGAAACTGAGGTAGAAGGTTGGTCATAGAGACACGAAGACACAAGTGAAGGCATCCACAGCAGAATGGGGAGGTCAAATCCGGAAAACATGGTGTTGTGCATGGACCTAAGATGTCCACCCAGCAAGCTGTGGTAAGTGCCTGAGGCAACCTTATCGCTCAACAACTTGCAACGGGGGAGCGGGCACGGATAGCTCGCTCAGAGAAATCACAATCATTCATTGGATAGAAGCCCACAATAGTCAAAGGTCACGTGTTCACCTCCATGGATTACTTGTAGTTACACATCAGAAACGGGGAGGAAAAAAGCGGTAATGCGATGATTATGGGCGTGATCGATTGGCTTCAGACCAGGTGGTTAGTTCAAATTCGTAGACCGGGAACAACATTGGGGCCAAAGAGTAGGGACGTATTACTGACTTACTGCATGACTTGCCTCGCCTCATACACCTGGGCATAGGTGCCATACCGCTACTAGGTCACTACGATAAATGAAACCCACTACTCTGAGCTCTCAAGCTGGCCTTTTTGTGGCTAGTGGGATATTTGGCCGCCAAGTCTAGAGTATTCGTGCATCTACAATTGTGGTTGCGGGCTAAACCAGGATGTCGATGAACATATTGACGAGCTACCTGGGTAGAAGGGCAGGAACATGACGCAGCATGAGGTACCTAAGGATGTTGACGAGAATTTACAAGAATATTAGGTACCCGAATGAGCCAGATGAGGAAAATTTGTACAGTATGAATTGTACTTGGATTGGAGGAGTTAGCTGAGGATGGAAAGAACTTCCAGAACGACACTATCCGTAATCCATTAGTCCACGGAAGAGTCTTTGCATCATAATAGAATGTTGGCGATGTGTTTGCCATGGCCTCAAGAGGAGTTATGATCTTAAGCCGTAGGAAAAACGCGATCCTCACCCCGTTTTATCTAACTCATGCAGGTAAGGTGGAAGGTGGAGCCGAGACTGATTCCAGCAAGGAACGCATCACAAGTGATGGACCATTTCTATCACTCAACTCAAGATGACCTGTCATCTTATTGGGCTAGATTTTAATACAAGGTCTCAACCAGGATTGGGCTGATCGAGTAGCGGACACAACATAAAAATGATGCGGTCAATGTTCTAGAAAGAATTCTGCTCCGGAGTGCTTGTACTCGATCTTAATGTTCGTAGACGCCACGTATATAATATATATTATGCGTGGTTATGGCACTAAGTTATAAAAGTCTTTGTACAATTAACATGAGAAATATCAGGGCCTGCCCTATATCTTGTGTGGGTATAGGTGCAAAATTCCAAAATCGCTTCCTTGTTTATGCGCCCCGTTTGACAATTGATTTAATCTGAGTTCCCAGCGACCTAAATGTTCGGCTTTGACCCAAAATTGCCGTTGTGCTTATCAACACCTCCTTGCCCCCGAGGTACCATGCCTGGCCCGGATGCCATTGAGGCAGCGATGAGGGAGCGAGGCTGTTGGGCTTCTTTGGTAGTCTGAATGGCGGCGGCTGGAGAATAATGTTAGTCTGGAAACTTGAGTGTGCGGCTACTTTATATGAGAAGACTTACCAGCTAGTGTGGCGGCGACTAGTACAAGGGGAAGGGCCTTGGGGTTGCGGGCCATGCGAGTGATGGCGGGTGCAGGCTGGGCTGGGAAGTCGAAGCGAGGAAGAGCTCCGCCGAATGAGTTTGTAGTCATGATGAAGGTTGGAGGTTGTGAAGTTTGTGGTGGTGTTGTAGGTGTATTATTGAGCGGAGGAGGCTTAATTAAGTCGACGATTGATGGTGTAGATGAGTGGATGAGATGGTGATGTGAATGAGAGTATGAACAGGATGAATTGGACATTCTCTTATATCAATTGGCACGTATCCCTATACTGTGTCACTTTAATGTCATGCTTGGTTTGATCGGTCCCTTCCGTGGTGGTGAGGTCACACAAAGTCAGACCACAAGCCTTGGCTCTTTGTTTTAGAAGGGGCGAATCTGGTGGTGGTGAGATCCGTACGATGGGGGTCAGGTTCTGGTGTCAGGACGTGCCAGCCTGGGGCACAAGTGGCGTGGACGCTGTGGGGTAATGGGCAGGTTTGACAATTGCTTTGGTTGCGATTGGCGTACCGCATCTGCTGATTTATATATGCCATTCTATTGCTCGCAAGATACCACCAATAGCAAGAGAAGGAAACGGAGATGAGGGAATGAGATTTCGTCTCCAAGAATAGTACCCCAATCTCAATTACTCAATGCCATGCCGTGCTGAGGCTTCGCTTGCATCTACCGCATCTCGGGGTGTTTCAAATTGTCCAAGCGCCTCAGATTCGCGTTGGTGAAAGTTCATGAGGGTTTTCTCTTTTTTACAGCTACATGTCGCGAATTGGTGATGTACGTTATGCCTGGAGCATAGACAAGGTGCAAACAGCTGAGATCCAGAAGATTAGCAGGCCTATTCCTTGGAATTGGCACTGCGAGAATAAGTCGGAGCAGCCACCATCAGTCGATTCTGTTCCGGTATTTCGCGAACCAGTCATCATTAGTCACCCACAAAATCTCCAGGACTCCCCAGACACCTAATTCCGGAGGGCGGAGACCCCTCAAATCGCTAATTTAAAATACGCGCCCTCCAGGCCAGGGAGCTCAGGATCACGCCACGCATACTAACAGCATGTCGCGCAACAGATAACGCACGCGGGATGACGGGCATACGGACAGATAGACGGACGGGCTCGCCGATTGCTTGGCAATTCCTGATTATAATGAAACGTGCAATATTTTTGGAGGTGCTGTTTGCGGTCTACCAACAGTGGGCATCTACAGAGGTGCTGCCCCGGAACATCCGATACGACTCCAGCTGACGCGACACGGATTGGGGTTTCATCAATGGCGAGAAACGTAGATACAATCTGTTAGTCAAGGTATTTATGCACTTGCTATCTAATCATCCAATTCGGCCTTTTTCGCCATGCTAGGTAGACCATGAGTCTCATCGATAACGTAGCTACCGAACTTGCGAGCGGGAACACGGTTCTCGAAGAGATAATCAATTTCCTCAAAGGTGCGGTCACCAGTCTGTAAAAAAGAACCACTGTTAGCCAGTTACAAGATTGGGAACAAGAACTGAGTATACACACCTCTGGAAGACGGAAGTAACTCCAAGCAAAAGAGAACAAGCTGAGACCGCCCCACAAGAACTCGATCATGGCGCCAGCATTGGCAGAACCAGGGTTTAGTAGATAAGGACCAGCGATGGTGATGACTAGGTACGACAATCCGTTGAAGGTGGCGGTAAGCGACAAAGTCTTTGCACGAAGTCTGGTCGAAGGGACCTCAGACGAGATGACGAATGCCAGCGGACCAACTGAAAGCGAATAGATGAGCTGCATGGTGATCAGTATAGAAGCTTGTGCCCAGGAGTAGGATGAGTTTGTTTTATAATCCGGGGCGAGGCACAAAAATGCGACAACCCAAAGGCACGCAATGTTGTAGGCCAGCCCATAAAGCCAGGTGCGTCGCCGACCGAGCCAAATGATGGGAAACACAGAGCAGAAGACACCAACAAACCCAACACCGTTAAGACCAATACCCATATTGAACGCATTTGCCGAGCTTAAACCAGTCTGCTCAAACAGGTATACAGCAAAGCCGACAGGGTTTCCAGAGAAGTTTTGCACAATAAAGACAGCAGAAGCGATCTCAAGACGACGCAGGTTGGGACCTCTGAAACAGTCACGGAATGTAACACCAACTTCCAGTTCCTTCTCGTATTGGTCAGTTTTGACCATCATGGCAAGGACATTGTCGTTGTTGGCGTGACACTGCTTGCTGGAAAGTCGATCAAGGGACTTTTTAGCATCTTCGAGACGATTCTGGCGGATCAACCACCAGGGTGACTCTGGACACCACCAGAGGAAGATGGCAATAAAAATGGGCCAAACCCACTGCAGTGCATATGGGATCTTGTATGCCCATACACTAGTCCAGTGGACGAAGGCACGTGTGATACCAGTCTGGATGAACTGTCCCATGACGTAGCAGAGGTTGACATACGCGACGAAGATTCCACGCAGTCTCATGGGAAGGACCTCGGAAGCATACACAGGGGCTAGAACGTGGTAGCCACCCCAGATAATCCCGGCAAGGTACATAGAGACAGTGAGGACTGTACGGTTGGGCGCAAAGACTTGCATGAAGACGAGGGCTGAAGTCATCACGAGGTAGATGGCCAGCGTCTTCTTTCGACCGAGGCGATCCATTGGAACAGCAGCGGCCCATGCACCGACGACTTGTCCGACGATGGGACCCATACTCATGGCAACTTGCCACTGGACAGGAATCTCCATACCATGACCGTCGACATGCTCTCCAAAGTGGTTTCTGAATGCGGGCAAGGCGTAGAAGTTTCCGGTGATTTCAATATCGTAGGCACGCATGATGATTGACATGGAGACAAGTATTGACCAAAGACAAGCTTTTTTGTATCTTCGGAGGGCTTCCCAGATTGTCAGGTCGTGCTCAGAGAGGGTGGCTTGAATGGCCATTTGCTCCTCGGCGGCTGTAATAGTGTCTTGGTTGGGGACATGCTGACTATTGGGCCTTGCATGCTCCACCATGGTGGCCTCGACTTTCGGGTCCATGATGAGTATCAGAGTTATTAGAGTTATTAAGGTATAATTGATAGCGGGCTAGTGGAACCCAGATGAAGGATGTGGGTTTGATAGACAAACGAGAATGGGAGAAACTCCTAAACTATATACAAACGCATGATACTCGGCAAGTGAGGAGAAGGATGCTACAGTAAAAACAGAGTCGTGCAATCGACAGTCCTCTTTCCAAATTGACTCATGGAATCTGGGGAAGACTGGGATGCCAAGCTTTCCCCATGGGGGATCCCGGTAGTCTGAACCTGTTCCCAATCCTACGACTGAC
Source organism: Fusarium sarcochroum (assembly GCA_013266185.1). Classification (NCBI taxonomy): domain Eukaryota; kingdom Fungi; phylum Ascomycota; class Sordariomycetes; order Hypocreales; family Nectriaceae; genus Fusarium; species Fusarium sarcochroum. The sequence goes on along the minus strand of JABEXW010000049.1, from coordinate 29,918 downwards.
TGTTGTGGTTAGTATATCAAACGTCCAATAAAAACCGTGCGTCAGTCTAAGCGAGGGGAGTTGATTGACGGTTGTCAATGGAAGCGAGGGCTGATCAGCCCATGATGAAGCAAACAAGTAGCTAGATAACTAGCCTAGCAGGCGGGTCAGTAAAGAAACAATAGTTTACCTAACCTTAGGAAGGGAGTGATAAAATAAAATAACTATCTTAGTTAAATACTTGCCCTAAAATATGCTCTAGTTATTATAGTAGCTTATCCTAGAGTTAGGTAAAGCATCGATTATTTACCAGATCACCTGCCTAGACACTGCCAAGGGAAGTTTAGTGCTCATCTTGGACTTTCCAACGCTATAGGTGTGGTTTCATTTACGCTGATCGGTTACCAGCATTCAGGTTCATGAAGTTGAACGGGGTATGGTTATCCGGCATGTGAGGAGTTATTCAAACACTGCCGGCTCAGTGTAGATCCTATGCGAGACTAGTACTGTAGATTTCCACATTTTTAACATCCTTCATTCTGTGGGTCGGTACATCTTCGCTTCCGAGTTGTATTGAGCCGACGGCAAATTAACTCGCCCTCTCCCATCTCAAATTCACCAGCGGGTAATGACGGACCAATGAACACGCTTCACCAACTGCAGATCTTACCCCATGCATGTTAGTATGGAAATGCTTTATATCGGCTATTTGTGGCTTTCAGGCTCAAGAAGGCGGGTATTTTCAAGCCCAAGTTTGATACTCTTGATCACGTACACCGCACTTCCTCCTTGTCCTTTCAGCAACACAACCTATTGCAACAGTATCCTGGAATAACGATCAGAGAAAGGATATGACTATCTGTACGATATTTTGAATCTCAAACTGGACTCTACTTTTGGACTAGCAGCACCCCACTGTCGCATCTCGCTCTCACGGCAGCACAAAAACCTCTCTATCAACGAGGGTTTGATCACTGCCTTGTACGCGGTTTTTCTATCAACAACGACCGTCGTTTGCAATCAGCATAAGATATGGGATCAATCCAAAGACAATCGTCGACACAGCCCTCCCTTAATCCCCCGCCGCTGGTTTTGGGAGGTGCAGGGTTTAGTTACCAGCTATACCCTGAGCCCCAGTCCCTCCCAATTGTCAAGGTCCTTCTGCGCGCATTTGAGCTTGGCGTCCGCACCATTGACACCTCGCCTTACTATGAGCCCTCAGAGCAGCTAATGGGTGCAGCTCTGTCACACGCAGACATCCAGTCCAAGTATAAGCGTGGCGACTATGAGCTTATGACAAAAGTTGGTCGGATCAAGGAGAACGAGTTCGACTACTCGCCCGAATGGATTCGTAAATCAGTCACTCGATCTTTGGAACGTTTTCAGACCACGTACTTGGATGCTGTCTTCTGTCATGACGTTGAGTATGTGTCCACAGATGAGGCCATCAACGCTGTGGGTGTTCTACTCGACTTAAAGCGCGCTGGTGTAATCCTCCGCGTTGGTATTTCTGGGTATGACATTGATACCCTAGTGGAGGTTGCCAATCTGGTACGACAGCGTTATGGACGCCCTGTGGACATTGTCCAGACATGGGCACAACTCACTCTTCAAAACACACAGGCTGAGGCACGTGGATTCGAAAGATTTCGTGCTGCTGGTGTGAATTCTGTGTTATGCTCCAGTCCGTTGGCTGTTGGTCTGTTGAGGAGTGGTGGCATTCCAACAGGTTTGACGGGCGATTGGCACCCGGCACCGAAGGGCTTAAGGGCGGCTGCAGCTGAAGCAGCTGAATGGGTTGAAGAGCATGGAAATGGGGAGGGCCTTGCGTCTGTTGCGCTGCAGTATGCCATTGCGAAGGCGAGAAAAAACTGCACTCCCTCTTTCGCCGTATCGACCATAACAGGTATCAGCACCATGTCTGATCTGGAACAGAACGTCTCTGCTGCCAAAAAAATACTAAAGAGGGCCCCCGAAGGCGAGAAGGCCTCTGAAAGTCTGAAAGACTACACCGAGATGAACTGGCAAGCGGTGGAGAGCCGTGGGCCAATATTTGACGAGGTCCGCTCTATCCTTGGCGAATGGGTAGATTACGACTTCTCAGGCAGCAAAGCCAAAAGCAACGACCGCTCGAATGGTGGCAACGGTGCCGAATCAGACGATATTCAAGTGACTGTGATAGATAAGGACAGCTTCGCACAACCTGTCGGAGTTTAAACGGCGTGATGGAGTAAGTACAGGAACCCTACATTTGAGACTTAGCATACATATTAGAGAGGGAGGAATTAGAGCTTCTTATATAAGTAGTATATCTTATAAGACCGCGAGATTAATAAGGTGATCGGTCATATGCATACTTGTCCTATGCTTTCAAGATTGTTGCTGGTTACAATCAGGAAGGTTAGCGACTTGTGTGCCTACTGACTGATAAGTTACTAATTTCCTTGCCCCTTTTTGACCGTCACTCAATGTTGAATGCCTATAGTAATACTCCTAGCTCGTAACCAGTCATTAACGGCCATGCGACCCGAGAAGCTACAATAGCTGCTGGCGTATATAAAAGAGTCAGATGTATCTCAAGCAAAAAGCAGATTTGTTTGTCATGTTCATATATATAATATCTAACGCTTAGAAGAGGGAAGATGTCAAACTAGAGTGTTATAGCACAAGGCTGTGCGATCATACTCTTGCTTTTTCAGCCTGACTCGTTGACTTATCATGCTATGGCCAGTGAACTTAGGTCTTTCGTTTCAAGCACGCACGAGACGGCTGAGTAGTCTGGGGATAAATCGATACCATATGAACCAGCCTTATCCAAATAGGTATACGAATTACCTCTCTGTCAGCCTTTCCTATATGCTCAGTAACCAGCCGGGTATAAATAGTTACAGGAAATCGCACGTCGTGCGGACTTGTAGTCTTAACGGCCGTGACTTGGATAAGAAGATACTATAACACGTTGCCGAGAGAGGCAGCGAAGAAAAGTAAAGAGAGTATACTTGGGTGTTAATTAGCCCCTACTTTTAAAATGCTGTATGATAATTTGTAGCATCATCTTATGAGTCTATTGTTATAGTGCCGCATGGATATCCATAATAGTTCGTTCAGTGGAAAATTGGTGGAGGTATTGACACAAACCATCCAGGAGCCTCTTCTTTGATTAATCGCATTATTGCTAATGGCACTGAGAGTTAACAGAAATAAATTCTGCCATTTAGAGACACGTTTGAACCAGTTACACCCACAACAATAGAAATTTCTTTTTCCCGACGGGCCATTGTCCTTGGCTGGGAAGTCAAAATTAGTCCCGATGCCAAGTGCCGAGCTTCGCTACCAAAACGTGACCCTTCCCCTCAGCTTATCATACTCTTATCATCGATCACTTGAAAAGACCATCAATGATTGGCTCGGTTAGTTCAAGCACCTGACCAGGTTCCCATCCCTTCTATCCCCTCAGGCCCCTGTCACCTTTGACCCGGCGGATGATTGCTGACTGTTTTAGGACTAGAATCAACGTCTTCATAATTACCACACGGTTATTTGATACTTACCTAGCCCCGCTCACCCATCAGAAGGTTCCACGACCTCGCAAAGACCCGATTGACGATGGATACACGACAGAATAGAGGGCATTCTCAGGCCGGTGGAGACAATGAATCTCCCGGACCACGCGCTGTTTCACCATCAAGTGGCCGTCGCAAGAGAACAAGACGCGCTTGCGACAAATGTAGCTCTCTTAGGGTGCGTTGTGACGGAAATCAACCGTGGTAAGCGATTTGGATATTAAGAAACGATGCAACCAATCACCAGATGAGGTGCAAGAGGCTGACACTTTAATTTTGTGCATCGTATAGTCGCCGTTGCCAAGGTAAGGAACCACCCTTTTATCCAATGACTCAGTCTGGGAGGATCTTAGCCGTGCAGCAATGATCATGCATCTTACTCTGGAGTATGACGACATTTACTAAACATTATCAATAACAAACTCCTGTCTTTACAGAATATGATCAAAGTTGCCATTACGCCCGCAGTATTGGCAAACGAGGTCGCAAGCCAAGCTCTAGGAAATCAATACAGCTACCATCAAGTTATCGGACCATTCAACAACAGCGAGTTGACGACGGCGAAGGCGATTCCTCCGAAGCGGATTGTGAGATAGAGCCAAGTACACATCCGCAATTGTCTCAACGACAGGAACAGGAGCAGCAGTTGCAAACACAACTAGACGCGAACTTACCAGAGACATCGCAGCAGGTTATAAGTTACGACTCAACAGCCGTTGCTCAAAGCATCACAGAAGCGGATGAGGTTACAAGTCCTTTGTACTCTTCGCATGCGCCACAGGCCAATACTTGTCGGGCTGCTGATAACCGCAATTCTCTCTCATCAAACGTCGTGGCGGCACGACCACAACTACTGCCAGGCACAGCAACGACATCGACATCTGGACACGCTGGTTACGTGAACGGGAATCCCGCTGCTACTCGTACCATACCTGCCCTCGGACCTGCATCAGTACCCATTGCCGATGTCGCTACAGCGCCACGAGATCCACGTTTATCCATATCATCTGCACACAGTCGTAATAATGCCGAGGGGAGAGGTCTCTGGTCTACAGTCGCAACTTCACAAGTAGCAGCACGGTGTCAAGACGCCAATGTCCTAAAAGGATGTCGTTACAAATGTCTCGAGCCCATTGTCCCTATGCTAAAAGGTATTATCGACGCTGAGCTTATGTGCGAACTGTTTGAGCTTTACTTCGTAGAGCCTGGTGGATCTTTGTTTCGATGTTCGTCGCCCTATGTTCTAGCTCACGTTCTCAGAAAAGAGTCTCTTCTTCGGGCTATCAATCCGCGACGATGCACACCAGCACTACTAGTAACAATGCTCTGGGTTAGCGCGCAGACAGCCGAGAGCTCATTGTTTCTTCTGCCTGGGCAAAAGTCTCGGGTTTGTGAGGAGTTGAGGAGGTTGATGATGGGTCTGATCCAGGATAGAGATCATGATCTTTGGAACAGGACTACCGGTAAGGCACCCGCCATCGTTGCATGAGTTTTACTAAAGATTTGATGATCAGACGGCCCTCTTGTAAAAGATTTCAAGTCTCCCACCTCGGCTACTGCCATGACCGGCGGCTTGCATCAAGCAAACCTACACGACTACGAGCATCAATCTGCTTCTACTGCAGGAGTTCCGCCTGTGCCCTTGGTAGATGATGTTCTCATGTTCGTGCTCGTCACCATTGTGATTTCGGGCGGAGACTTCAAGACGGACTGCATCAGATGGTGGAACAAAGCATTACGCCTGTCTAACAGCATGGGCCTTAACAGAGAAGACAACTCTGAAGATAACCCATCGACAGCGGAAGCAATTATATGTACAGGGGGTAAAATGAACTCACCGTGCGCGTGTAGGCCTTGTGAAGCTGCGCGTACGGGATTAACAATACCAGAGATTCAAGAAGAGCGTCGACGGGCGTTTTGGCTAGTCTTTTGCCTCGATCGGCACTTGGCTCTCTCTTTCAACGCGCCCTTACGTATCCTTGACGATGAGTGTCAACTGTACGCGCCTTTGTCAGATCAGGCTTGGGAGTCGTTGTCACCCCCAGGGCATCCTACAGCGGCAAGCGACAACACTGGAGCTGTTGATGATTCGCAACAGCAGCAACCAGAAGAGCGAAAGTTTGGTGCCCCAACAAGAATTCTAGGAACTGGTTTCTTCGAGTACTTTCTTCCTCTTATGACAATATTGGGAGATGTTATTCAGCTTCACCGTCAGAAATCACATCCACGATTTGGCAATATGCGGCGGCCAAGGAATAGCACAGCCGGTGATATCGAGGGAAACCAACAACACGATAATGAGAATGAAGATGACTTGGCTACAAGCATGATTGAACAGGTCATGGCTGACTGTGCCCAGAGCATTGCTGACTTGGCCAACCTGTACCAGGTTGACGCCCTCGACAGTGCAGCGATCCCGGCCAGTCAAGTTCGCACCCCAAACTCTGTGATATCCTCCCAATACGACGAGGCATTCAATTCTGGGAATAACGTTCGCGATGATAACCTCAACAGTCACCAACATGCCAACACCACTACATACCACGATCGGCGAGCACCATCTCATCGCCAGCACGCACAAGCACAACTCGTCACCGCTTATAGCACTTTCATCCTACACGTCCTTCACGTCCTACTACATGGTAAATGGGACGCTGTCTCCATGTTGGACAACAGAGATGGCTGGATCCCTTCCGTGGGATTCATGAAATGCGCATCGCACGCTATAGCTGCTTCAGACGCAATGTCGCGTATCTTGGCCTGCGACCCCGAACTATCTTTTATGCCCTACCTATTTGGCATTTATCTCTTGCACGGCAGTTTTATTCTGTTACTATTCGCAGATCGAATGCCTCAGTTGGGATTGAACGAGTCTGTAGAGAAGGCATGCGAGATTATTATACGGGCGCACGAGGTCTGTGTTGTTACGCTCAGCACTGAGTTCCAGGTAAGAGTCTTTGCTGCTTGAGTGTACTGCCTTCTGCCCTGTTACCAAGTATTTGGCAACAAATTCTTTTTACTTTGATTTTTGGAAAATACACCCCAATGCTGATTTGATCATAACTTGGACAGAAACGCTTTCGCAAAGTCCTGCGCTCAACATTGTACAGCGTGCGGAGCCCTGGCACGTCTAACGCGGAGGAGAGTAAAGCACGTCGCAGAGCGCTGTCGTTGTATAGGTGGAACAATGGGTCTACCGGTCTTGCATTGTAGATGCCACTCGCAGAGCACTAAGCAGAGCTATATATTTGGGTTAACGGTTGTGCTAGAAGCCCCCCGAGGTTTATCAGGATTCACGGAGCCCGTGGCTGTATTTTATATTTAGCCGCAAACGTTCTCACAACTGAGGCCGATAAAGTACCCATACTGTTCGGGGTGGACCGAAAGGCATATCACAGATCTATTTTCACTGCTAAACTAGCCTAGACTTGGCCTTTTTGCTCGTGATTGATTTCAAAATTCTCATCAAAGACTCATCCTGCCCCAGAGCCCTCATAGTGACATCAAGTTTTACGCGATAATCCCCGATACTGACAGCCGTGAAATTATAGTGCTTACTGCCAAGAAATATTGGACGACCCTCAAAATCTCAAACAGGGAAATCTGAAAAAGAATGAAGCGAAGGATTCTACCCCTCTCACTCTTGAATGAATCCGGTAAGCCGTCCCTTGTTTATTTGTACATGTGACGTGAAACTCATGTGTTTGATGTTACCAGCCAAGCATCAACCCCTCACACACCCATGAGCCTACACATCCACCCCCGTTGACCTTGATAGACCCAATCGGCTCAGACTTGGATATTGATAACTTCCGGCGGGTATTTGCGTCCCGTCTGAGTCTTCTGATCGACATGTCGTCTCCACCAGAAATGGACTTTGCGGGGTAACCCCGTGGGGCAGAAGATTAACTGACGATGAGCGTCGGCCTCAAGACGAGGACGTATATTTCCAGTCAATGAGGTAGAATGTCTGGTCTCAATCTCATGGTTGAACGTCTTATCAATTTGTCAAGTACTTTTTGAAGAAAGACTCCTCTTCCAGCTTCCGCAGGTCAGTTACTCTCTGATTCCTCAATAAACATTGTCTTATCGAGCGTTCCCGATACAACTACAGAATCAAAGCCATGGCTGAACACAAGCTCTTTTACGATAAACCTGCCAACTTGTGGGATGATGCCACTCCAATCGGCAATGGCCGACTAGGGGCCATGGTGCGCGGAACGACTGACGTTGAGCGACTCTGGGTAAACGAGGACTCCGTCTGGTACGGAGGCCCTCAAAACCGTATAAACCCAGCAGCCCGCGATGCACTCCCCAAAGTCCGGGAGCTCATTGATCAAAATCGGATACCCGAGGCTGAGCAACTCATAAGAAAGACTCAGACCTCACGACCTCGGTCACTGCGTCATTACGAACCCTTGGGCGACGTCTACCTCACATTTGGACACGGACATGACTCTCCTGGTGACGATGTCCGTGTCTCAGGTATTGTCGCATTTGAGAATAGCTTCTCTCGGGACTTGACGCGCTCTCCACAAAACTATCGCCGTGAGCTTGATCTTCGTACTGGAATATCATCGGTTTCGTACGACTTTGGCGGAGCACATTATGATCGCCAAGTCTTTTCGAGTGTCATTGACGAGGTCATTGCTATCAGTATCCACTCAGACAGCGAGTATTCATTTCAGATTGATCTCAACCGTGGTGACCATCCAGAATGGGACCGCTCGATCAATCAACGTTTTGATACTCTCGACGAGATCGAGGACGGACACATGATTACCGGGTCAATGGGTAGTAAGGGCGCCGTTGAGTATGCATTAGGTGTCCGTGTAGTCACCAACTCCGGCCAAGGTGATGTTCAGGTTGATGCTTCAGGCAATAACGTTGCAGTCAAGGCCAAAGGACGAGTTGTTGTCCTCATCGCGGGCGAGACAACCTTCCGCAATCCAGATGCCGGTGAGGCCGTTCAGAAGAGGCTTGCAAGCGCATCAAGCAAGTCCTGGGACGCTTTGAAGTCGGCACACGTTGACAAGTTCTCGTCCCTGTATAGCCGTGTAGAGCTCCAGCTCCCCGGTAGCGGAGACAAGGCCACAGTCCCGATCGATCAGCGGATCCAAGCTGTCAAAGACGGTGCCGTTGATAATGGGCTGACTCAGCTACTCTTTCACTTCGGACGATACCTTCTCATCAGCTGTTCGCTATCAGGTCTACCCGTCAACTTACAAGGTATTTGGAACCGCGACCACATGCCCGTGTGGGGTTCTAAGTACACTATCAACATCAACATCCAGATGAACTACTGGCCTGCAGAGGTTGGTAACCTCGCTGAGACGCATGATGTCCTCTTTCGCTTCCTTGAGCGCACAGTCAAGCGTGGCTCTGAGACAGCAAAAGCCATGTATGGTTGTCGTGGCTGGGTCATGCATCACAACACCGATATCTGGGCGGATACCGCGCCTCAGGATGACTGTGTTCAGTGTAGCTACTGGACGTTGTCGGGAGCCTGGTTTATGTTACATCTGTGGGAACATTACAATTTCGGTCTCGACAAGGAGTTCCTTCGTAGGGCCTACCCTCTGATGGCCGGATCAGCCTTGTTTTTCCAGGATTACCTGATCGAGCGTGATGGAAAACTCATCACAAGTCCCAGTTCTTCGGCTGAGAACAGCTACTACATCCCCGGTACAGACACTGTCGCATCGCTCGCTGCGGGTCCTGCCTGGGACGGGCAAATACTGACGGAGCTCTTCCGAGCCGTGGTTGAGGCCGGTCAGCTACTTGACGAGAATACTGCAGACTTCGAAAAGGTTCTCGCTAAGCTTCCTTCACCCCAAATTGGCAAGTATGGTCAGGTTATGGAGTGGAAGGATGACGTTGAAGAAGCCGAGCCAGGCCACAGACACATCTCTCACCTCTGGGGCTTGTTCCCGGGCAGTACACTTAACACCCCTGATCTTCATGATGCAGCTAGAGTGACCATCAAGCGCCGTCTGGCAGGCGGTGGGGGTCACACATCGTGGAGTCTGGCATGGATTCTATGTCAATATGCCCGTCTGCGTGATGTTGAAGGCGCACACGCAGGTATTCAAAAGATGACGGGACATCTCTTACTTAACAGCATGTTGACAAGCCATCCTCCTTTCCAAATTGATGGCAACTTTGGGTTCACGGCTGCGGTGTCAGAGATGCTGCTCCAAAGTCATATCAATGATGGTACGGACAGTGGAAAAACCATCGTTGATTTTATTCCAACTCTTCTTCCTGCTTGGGAACGTTCAGGCAGTGTTCGTGGTTTGAGAGCTCGTGGTGCTGTGGAAATTAAGACCCTCAGCTGGAAGGACGGCAGACTGGTTGGGGCTATTGTGGTATCAAAGGCTGCAGAACCTCAGACTCGCGTGTTTCGTGTCGCAGCTGAAAGATTACCCCCAGGCAGTCAGAGCGATGGTAAGGTCAGCATTGAGTTGGTACCCGGAGAAGCTATTGCAGTAAAGGTTTAAAGACATTGTACTCTAAGAATAACCATTCACCCGGCTCATGTTCTATTTCTACGTTACGCTCATTCTAAGCAATGTGATTATTTATGCGACGGAAGTTTTTAGAGCTGTGCATCAAGACATGATACAATATTTGGCGCGTGACTCCTAATTTGCAAGAGTGGGAATTCTCCCCGAGGAGTGGTTTGTCATCATCACCAATGCCTATACGCGGGTAAAAGAGCATAAGTTATCTTGACAATTAGAGCAAAGTTTAAGCTAATAATGGACTAAAGTGCCAGTTTATTTTGGCATATATTAGCACTCCTACCTAAAATTAGGTAGCTATCTCCGTTGTTTACCAGGTAGTCCTCCACGCACATTGCCTTCCTAAGAGGGTATTGGTATAGGAGCAAGCTGACCAGAGATGAAAGGGCTGTCAAAAACGCATTAGAAATCAAGTGCTGAAGGTTAGAATCATTACGTCCTACCTGTCGGTCGGTCGAGTCGGTCGACATCACTTTGCGACTGGCATCCGTTTTCAGCTGCTACGTTGACTTGCAGCACCTATCTGGCCCATTGTCCAGTAACGTTGACATGAGGGATTAATCACCGTTACAAACTCGCACGTGCTGCAGCGAGGATTAATAAAAAGCATGGCCTATCAGAAATTGCATTTGCGACAAGGTAGATTACGAGTGCCGACCGAGTCAGACTGACTTACAAAGCAACAAATGGCATGAGCTGCAAGCCTGCAGGCTAGACATAGAGCCAGAGGTGCAGTGGGCCGAGTGGACGCGTAGAAATTTATAATTTACCCGAAAGCTCGAGATTATCTTACTGGTCGGCCCTTAGAGATAAGCCTCCATTCTGATAGATACTCGAGACGAGCCCCACAGATTTTGACATGATTGTTAAGCTGCGTGATTCTGGAAAGTGGCTTGTTACTATGGAACTCGTTGTGTCACAGCCTGATTGACGTGCTGTTTGGAATCAGATGCTGTGTAAGCCTTATTTAATTTTCTGGAAAGCGACACGATTGGAATAGCTTAGCAATATCTCATGTCAATAGATTCGGCTTTGACACTGCAAAACAGATATAACAAACCCTAATTCATTAATGTTTAAACTCAAGGCCTAGCACTATAGGTTCAGCATCACTACAACTCAACTTGGTTTAAATACAAACGGTCCCAATCCAATAGTATTGGCACACTTTGTTTCAAAAATTCTTACTCGAATCACACTAGATCTCAAGATGCCTTCAGTTATCATTTTCGGTGCTTCTGGTTTCGTCGGTGGTATGTCCTTGGCATTATAACTTGCTCAGTGCAATATTAACCGAACATGCTTAGCCCCTTATACAAGGGCCATCAAGGAAGCGCACCCGGATTGGCTTGTGACTGTATACGTACGAAGCACCAAACCTGAGAATGAGCTCAAGGCCAGCCTCAAGGCCGACCGCATCATTGTCGGCGACTTCACTGACTATGAAAAAGTCAGAAAGGCCAGCAAGGAACACGACATTGCTGTCAACGCTGGCAACTCTTTCACTAACGAGCCAGTTGCTGCCATAATTGCCGGCCAAAAAGACAAAGAGGGTCCCTCCAAGGGCAAATTGATTCATATCAGCGGAGGCGGAAACTTTATTGACTTCGGCACTTCGGGCAACTTCAATCCGGACAGTAAGGTATGGAATGATGCTAGCGAAGACGATATCAAGGCTATTCACAAGGACATGTTCAACGGTCAGTCCGACGTCCCAGTGCTTGAAGCCGGCGCTGTTGATGGTTTGGATACCTACATTGTCTGTCCCTCGGTAGTTTATGGAGGTTCCAGCATCTTGGCGCCTACAATGGGCATCGGGTATCAACTCATCACCGGCAACGCGAAGCCTCTGGGCTACGTTCCCTACGTTGGAGATGGAACCGCTATCTTGAGTACCGTACGTGATCCTACCCCGTGAAGTCTTTTGACCTCTTACTAATGAGCCTTGTAGTGTCATGTTTTGGACCTGGTCGACTTCCTCGTAAAGGTATCCGATGTTGCAGCTGAAGGCCCAGCTCAGGGAACTGCATACAGTCGCTATTACGTGCTCGAGACTAGCCGAGTTGCGTGGAAGAATTTGGCAACTGAGCTTGCAAAGGTGATGCATGCACGAGGCATCTTTCAAAGCCCTGAGTCAAAGAGTGTGCCGTTTGAACAGGCCGGAGAAGGTGAGGTCAAGCACCTCGTTGCAGCGAACATGCTCATCAAAGGCGATCGTGCTGCTGCATTGGGCTTTAAACCACGACACCCTGGTATCCTCGAGCAGATCCATGAGGATCTCAAGGAGGTTTCTATCTAGTATAGGATGTAGGTAGCTGATATCTGTTTGGGCGGAGGAGGATTGCAATTTTTCAACTAATAGAGATAGTCTAAGTAGTTTATCAACTTTTATAGGTCTAAGCTGACGATTATACCCAATCTCGTGGAGTGTACAATGTTGGACAATCCGTCGGTTATTGATACATAACCAAGCTCAAGGTAGGCTGCGTTATAGTCTTGTTAACGATTTTGCTGATTGACTCATCACTTGTCATCCCAACTCCACCTAGCATCCTTTCCCAACTCAGTAAGTTTAACTAATCGTGCCATGCTATCTCCCGCCTCAGTCTTATACCACTCTAGTCTTTAATTGAACGTTTAAGGCTGGGATTAGAGCATAATTAACATATACAGTTTACTACACTAGTATTTTGTTCGCATTATCTGTCCCCTGCGGATAGCCAAGACCTCGTATTGATATGACCCCCCAGGATGTGCCGGAGCGATAGCTCAATTTCGCCTAAGCTTCGACGTGCTTCATACCTTGCAATCGCATCTTTGCCGCCAAGAAGTCTCTGTCCTCCACAATTTCACGGTTTAGTTCCCCGCTTCGGCAGATGTTTGACCATTCAACGGTGATAAGAGTCTTGACCTGCCGTTTGAGTGAGGAAAAGCCGGTAGGTGTTTTGACCTTCCTATTTCAGCAACAAGGACAGCGATCTATAGTACTACGTAGACATATCAGTCCATTATTATTTGATATGGTATAAGAAGCCCATTCTATCTGCACCTGCAGTGTTATTTCGCTACAGACGCAGCTTTCCATCTCATTTACGCCGATTTTGTGATCAAAATGGCTAAGCTATACAATCTTATTTTCTCTTTGCTGATGGTAGGAGCGACAGCAACACCAGTCGCTAGCAATCAGCCAACGTCGAATCGCTGGATCGTATCTCTCAAGACAGAGTCGTCGTCCGGACTTCAACACCATGTGAAACGTGTGACGGAATTGCATGCCAGCAACCTGCAACGACGCAGAGAAGCCACAAGCGGGATTGAGGTGACTTTCGAGTTTCCTGGCTTCGCCGGGTATGCAGGCTCCTTTGATGACGAGACTCTGGAAGCCCTGAAGGCTGACCCAGATGTAGGTTCCCTCTTATCCGCTTGTATTTCCATTAACTAATTCTGTCTTACATAGGTTACCGCCATAGAGGAGGATAAAAAAGTATATCTGTCGGCTTTGACTACTCAAAACAATCCTCCTTGGGGTCTGTCTGCGATATCACACGCGGACCCACCTCTTGTAAACGCATCGTACATCTACGATGCAAGTGCAGGGGAAGGCACCTTTTCTTACGTGCTCGACTCGGGACTCTTCGCTCAACACAACGACTTTGAAGGGAGAGCAGTACTTGCATACGACGCGACAGGTGGAGAGAAGACTGATCACTCCCATGGAACCCACGTCGCTGGTATCATTGGTGGAAAAACATACGGTGTCGCCAAAAAGACCTCGCTACTCGGAGTCCAAGTAACAGGTACCGAGATAGGCCAACTGTCCTGGATTCTGGACGCGCTATCATGGACATCCAATGATGTACTATCGAAAGGTCGCGTTGGAAAATCCATTATCAACATGTCGATCACAACCACTAGTTCAACCATCGTCAACGAGGCAGTCAAATCAATCATCGATAGCGGTATCCCTGTTATAGTAGCCGCCGGAAACTCCAATGCTGATGCGGCGGACTATTCACCTGCCAATCTGCCAGAAGCCATCACGGTGGCTGCAAGTAATCGAAATTTCCGCAGATGGTCAGCATCGAACTGGGGGTCGACAGTTGACCTCTTCGCCCCGGGTCAAGACATCCCTTCTACATGGGTAGGCTCAGCTAATGAGGTATATACTACTTCCGGCACCTCTATGGCTTCACCTTACGTTGCTGGTGTGGCAGCATATCTTCTTGGGCTTGAAGGGTCGAAGTCGCCGGCTGCATTGAAGGCTAGAATTCTAGACCTAGCCTCTACAAACCTGATTAGCGATGCGAAAGAGGTTCCCAATCTCCTAGTATACAATGGAAATGGTGCATAAGTATGGCTCAGTGGGTTGGGAAATTCTAGCTACTGTTGAAAGTTCGGTTTATATAGTAGGGATAGAGGGTGAAGAGGACCGCAATAGATAGAAAGACACAGTGCCACCGGTTATCATCAAATCTAGATTACCTCTAATTCTTGAGGTTGTCTCCAGCTATTTTATCATGTGTACCAGTGCGCATCTGACTAGCTAGTAGACTACAAATAGATATTCAATCTCATTGATCGCAACTGCACAATAAATCAATTATCGTTAGCACGCAACACTCTGTCATGGGCTATGTAAGAAGATGAGTCTTATCAGATCTATAGTGTCCCCGCCATTTCTGATCCCCAACAGGTCTTTGGCATCCGATGTGGTGAGCGCCGTCGATAGGCTGAGCTCCTGTCATGATATTTCAATGGGGCTTAATATCATGAACCGGGTTCGCTTGGGTGAGATCAATTAGGGGGTTAGCAAGATTTACTTGAAATCTCTTCCCCTCAGATCGCACTCCTTCATTTCCGGCCCACATGATGTTTCACTCAGAGTCATTTCCAAGAGATCAATGACCTTAGAAAGGGAGGAGTAAGAGATGCTGCTATTGATCACACAGCTCAGGTGACTCGAGACTGGCTTGTTGTCGATATCGAATATTTTATCGAATTGGTTAAAGTATGACAAAATCAAGCCCAGGAGCTTGACAAGCCTCTGCGTACTATGCTAACCAAGGAAGAAAGAACTTCCGAGCGGCGCTTTTAGTGATCTTATCTCCCAATCGTTTACTTCTAGCCGTATATTCCTTTTTCTCATTGATAAATGGAAAGGGTACATCAGGGACATCTTTTCCCAAAAACGAGCAGAGCGGTTCCCAACCATCATCCAGATTGAGGTTGAGAAGCTGCTCGCTTGAAGCACTACTGCGAACATATTCGTAGTGCCTGACGTACGCTGCTCTCAGATTCTTCAAAACGTCCTCGGGATAGTCTGATTTAGTCCAGCCCTGCTGTGTCCGGAACGACACCGAGCCGCACGGGTAGCCCGCGTAGTCACCGACCTTTGTGACGAACCAGCGAAACCAAGGGCTGATTGTGGGCTGGACGACGGACTGCATGCTGTTAAGCCAAGCGTCGATGTCGCGCTCAACGAGGATCACCTTGGCGTCTGGATACGCAGGGATCAAGGACTCGGCGTAGAAAGATGCCACGTCCGAAACGGCGTCGTATTGCCCGAAGACTTGGTCCCATTCGTCCCGAGAGAAGGGTGTTCCGCGATACGTAGGGAGGTTCGTGAATGTGCCGTCGTTGGCCTTATCTAGGATTGGCCACTGCCATTGTAGATGGTCCATCTCGCAGAGATCCCATCCATGGTGCGTGTTGGAGAACCCGAGTATCTCGAGGGCTCTCATCAACGAAGCAGTGCCTGTACGCGGGCAGCCCAGACAAAGAATGGGTGGTCTCTCCAGCGGCTTGATGGGACGAACTTCTCCCCCTTCTGGGAATATCGATTGGCGGGTGTCGGCTGTACCAGCGGGTTTAGGTTCTTCAGACAGTGTCGAAGCCATCGTCATAAATTTGATGCTTGTTCCTCTCCTATATCTATCATGTCCAGCACGCACTAGGGTATTAGCGAGTGGTGAGTGATGTGGTCGCTTTTTGTGTAGGAAATAGCACTTCGTCTTTCAGGCATGAATTGCGTTGTTTAAATGAGCTGCGCCATCAGCTGAACAACAGAAACGGCCTAGCTGATCAGGCCAGCCTCGCACTCAAGCTTACGTTGAAATGAGACCGACCTGGCCAATCACATTCATCCACTAACTATAAGCTTCTCAGAAGTACGCCTAATAACACCACGTGCTGAGACACGAGTTCTTGGCATTGATGAGCAATGTGTCTTTGTGGCTCATGATCCGTTATATAGTTATATGACAGGGCGCACTCCCTTCTAACGACATATTGTCAAACGTTGACCAGGACGTGACTTACCCATTGAACGCATCATACTCGCCGACCTAGGTGGATGATGATGGTGCCTCGCTGGATTTTTCTCCTAATAATGAAAAGGCTTTGTGTACTTGCTTCTGGGCAGTGGTTAGTCTGGATATTTCTCTTGTGGTAAGCCTGCAGTTTACAACTCTAATCTCTCCATTACTAAAAGTGGGAGAGATTCAAAGCTCCTTTTCTGCCTTCCGAGAAACGACGTCGTTATCGCTCAAGAAATAGTTGTAGAAATATAATAACAACTCGGAGAATAATCTGCAATAGAATAGAAGCTCATGCCTTCTAATAATAAAGTGAAGGAACTGATAGTTCGTGCTTGCTTGAATTCAACCAATAACCCCAAGAGATGAAACAGGATTTCATCTAGAGATTGATAGCAGAATGACGCGTGGGTAAGTTTAAGAACTCGCTCACCTACCGAGCAAATATATCTGTCGCGTGCCTCGATATGAGGAAATCCAAAATCTCTTTGCTGTAATCCACTGGTATAACCACGTACTCACTCCGAACGCACAAAATGCGACGCGATCACGTTCCAGTGGTAATGGTTCCGAGAACCCATCCACCACCATGGAAGCACACACAGACACAATCCCGCAGCTGACTTCTCACCCTGCGGAGTAGATCCCCGGGAAGCCATATCGGGTCCTTCCCTTTCCCTGCGCTTAACGGCAAAGTCAACAATGCTGACAACTGGCTGTAAAAGGACCGAAACCTTGAAAGGGAGGGCCACTGGCGCGTGACCCTTCTACTAGTTGTAGATGCACCTGCGTCTTGTTGAATCTGGGGTTGTTGTACAAGGCAGCATACGCGGGATCATTGTGGTTGGCTGCCAATTCGTGTAGAGGGTGTGGTGGTTGATTACTCATCTTGGGCAGCGTGTCTCTGCCTAAGTCTTTGATCAAAAACCATGATTCTGTTAGAATAATCAGCGGAATCGCCGAAGATAGATGTCGTAGAGTTAGTTTCGTGATTGGTAGGATTATCCTTGTGAGGCTTTCAACGGAAGTTGATCTATCACCGGTGATTCCCGCCGGACTGCCAAAAGCGGACATCCGGTGGAACTCGTACAATTCTCATCCCTTTAGATACACACTGAAAGCCGGGTCGGATCATCGCTCTAGGCAGGTTACATAGAAGGATTGGCACCCTCTGGGCTTCCCCGCAAATGGAATTGCGACACTGTGTAGCTAATTCCAAGCTTATCATGGTACAGTACCCCACACGCTGACAGATTACAGGGGTCTTGGTCAAGTCGGTCCTTATTCTCTGACGCAATACTACCCAACCCTTACAGCGGTCAGGTCTCTTGAATGCTAAACCAGTGCAAGACCGTACTGCGTTAACAGCTGAAATCAGAGTGACAGGTGCGGATTACTTGAAACAAACATACTAACTTGATAAGTATAAAGTTCTCTCTTAACCTTTAACACTAGATTTTCTATTGAAACGTAGGATAATGCAATAATTGATTCAACATCGTATCTGATATCTTCAGGTGTTACCTGACTGATGCACCCTACCTAGCCCAAGGCTAGCGAACTTAACCCTGGATACCAAGGGTATCACTGTATCATACAAAGAAGATCCCAGATAAGCAATACGTATAAAACACAGACCGCCCCCCTCACCCACTTTCGACGGCCACGTTGCTATCGACAAATCGACCCCATCACAGAATCACGGCCCAAAGTTAGAGAAGTGATCGCCATGGATATCAAAGAGGACAAGGAGCACGGTGTAATTGACGATACCCTGACCGAGGGCACCCACGAGGAGACGGCGCGTGTTGTGGACCACATCGCCGAACGCCAACTATGTCGCAAGTTCGACGTTCGCTTGATGCCAGTTTTGGCCATCATGTGTAAGCTGCACAACGCATAGTCTCAATCAATTACTCTAATCACCATGCAGACCTCTTCAACGCGCTTGACAAGGGTAACCTAGGCAATGCGCAAACAGCTAATCTGAGCGTTGGTATGTTATAGCCCTTGACAAAAATGCTAGAATATTACTAAAATCGAAACAAGATTTGAACTTCAAACCGAACCAGTATAACCTTCTAGTATCCATCTTTTTCGTCCCATACGTCATATTCGCTCCTCCAACCGCCATCCTCGGCAAGAAGTATGGCCCTGCGAGAGTTCTTCCCATCCTGATGTTTACGTTCGGCTCCATGACCATGCTCTCCGCTGCCACCACAAACTTTGGTGGCCTCTTTGCCCTGAGATTCTTCCTTGGAATGGCCGAATCAGGTTTCTTTCCGCTGGTTATTTACTATCTAACCACTTTCTACCGGAGAGGTGAACTGGCGCGTCGTCTGGCTGTCTTCTATGCGGCGTCTAATATTGCCAACGCTTTCGTACGTGTTAACCCCTATCACTCGGTGCTATGAGTTCTGACATCAGCAGAGCGGTCTTTTGTCGTTCGGCGTATTCCAAATCAAGTCTGACTTGTTGGTCTGGAAATATTTGTTTATCATCGAGGGCGCAGCTTCAGTACTCTTCTCCTTCTTTGCTTTCTGGTATTTGCCTCTCAGCGCTGCTGAGGCCAAGTTCTTAGGCGAAGAGGAAAAGGCGCTGGCGTTTCACCGCATGTCGGTCGATTCGTCATCAGTCGTGCAGGAAAAGTTCAATTTCAAGGACTCCATCAAGATCTTCAAGTATCCGACGACGTACTGTTTCCTGTTGATTGAGATCTGCCTCGGCGTGCCTATCCAGTCGGTTGCGCTCTTCATGCCCCAGATTATCCAGCGTCTAGGTTATGGACGAGTCAAGACCAATCTTTACACTGGTGAGTCGTCAACAATCGTGTACTGTTTCACTTATTGACGTATTTTGCCTAGTTGCACCCAACGTCGGTGGTGCAGTTATGCTGCTCATCCTGGCTTTCAGCTCTGATTTTCTACGAATCCGATTTCCCTTCATCATGCTTGGTTTTACGCTCACCTTTGTGGGCTTCATTATCTACGCGGCCATCTCAGACGTCCAGGCCCAACTGCAACTGGCCTACTACGCAACCTTCATGATGGTTTGGGGTACCTCGGCGCCGTCTGTTCTACTGTCTACGTGGTACAACAATAATATAGCACACGAAGGGCGCAGGGTGGTGCTCACTTCGGTAGGAGTTCCGCTGGCTAACCTGATGGGTCTCGTCTCGAGCAACATCTTCCGCGAAAACGAGAAGCCAAAATACCCCACGGCTCTTATCACAACAGCATGCTTTGGAGCGTGTGGATGTCTCATTGCGGGTCTCTTGGGTGGGTATATGGTATTTGATAACATGCGGAGAAATCGCAAGGCCGGAAGAAAGACGACGGCAGCGGACGTGCCCACGCATCGTCTGCGTGATGGACCCTCTGTGCCAGAGTTTCGATGGTTTCTGTGAGCGGGGAAGCGAAGACTGTAAGGAGGAATGATTGACGGTGGCTGGGATCAGGTAACGTTGGGTCAAGGATGATTGCGGGGAAGAAGATATCGCACTGTGTGAAGTGGTTCTCCTACGTTACGTCCAAGTTGCAGATCCTTGTAGATATGATTGGACGTCGGGGATAAAAGTAGCACTGAACACACAGTTTGCTTATTTATACTGAGTGTCCTCTATGTACCATGTCTCTATCCTGAACATCACAACTACACGCCAACATGTACTCTCCAAAGGTGGGCGATAGCCTCGAGAGCCTGGACACGCCGTCCATGATCGTCGACCTCGATGTAATGGAAGCCAACATCAAGAAGCTCATGGATCGGCTTCTTCCTACTGGTCGAAATATTCGCCCGCACTTAAAAACATCCAAGAGCGCAATCGTCGCGAAAAAGCTCGTCGCTGCTGGTGCCAAGGGTGGGTGCGTCGCAAAGCTGAGTGAGGCCGAGGCTATTACAGCTGCGGGGTTCACGGACCTGCTCATCACTTGCGAGATCGTTGGCCCAGCAAAAGTTAAGCGGCTGGTGGAGCTATTCAGGAAGCACAGGAATATCAGAATAGTCGTTGACAGCCAAATAGCTGCTACAGCTATTAATGATGCGCTGGCCAAGTCGGGCATTGAGGATCCTCTCACCGTGTTGATCGATCTGGATGTCGGACTACACCGCACTGGCTGCCAGCCCAGTGAGGCCGTCCCTCTGGCAAACCATATCAATAATCTAAAACACCTACGTCTCATTGGTGTCCAGGGCTACGAGGGCCACCTACAACATCTACAGGACTTCGAAGACCGCAAGAAGCAGTGTCTCGAATCAATGAAGATACTCACTGAGACTGCCACAACCTTACAAAAAGAGGGGTTCAATATTGAGGTTGTCACGACTGGTGGCACCGGCACGGCGGACTTCTGTGCCACGGTTCCTGGCGTGACGGAGTTGCAACCAGGATCTTTCATTTTCATGGACACAGACTACCGAAACGCCATAGGCACATATTACTCTCACAGTCTCTCATTCCTGGCCACTGTGATAAGCAATCAAGGGGAGCGACAAGTCACAATCGATACCGGTCTAAAGTCTTTGACCACAGACAGTGGTCTAGCTGAATGCAAAGACCCAAGATATACCTACGGTCAACTAGGTGACGAGCATGGGTCACTTACCTGGAAAGAGGGCACACCAGCGCTGAAGATCGGTGACAGGGTTGAAATGATTCCTAGCCACATCGATCCGACTGTTAATCTTCATGACTTCTACTATGCATATCGGAATGGGCTGATCGAAGAGATTTGGCCTGTTGATTCAAGAGGAAAGGTTCAGTAATATTAGCCCAAATAGCCCAGATCAGAATGCGATAGAATACACTACTCATAGGTTATACTCATGTCACTTGTACTTATATGTGTCCTTACCTTTATATGTATACTTACTTTTGGGCCCTGGTCCTGGTTACATATGATATCGCTCTACATATCTAGAGATTCCAAACCTGTTTGGGGCAATATAAGAGATCAAGTAGGTGGTTTTGATGGCCATTTTCGTCGCGTATCGGCAAACTGTGTACTGCTTACAGTGAACGGCGACCAGTAAAAGAAGACACGAACCAACGAGTTTGGTCATTCATATCACCTATGCTTAGAGGGAAATTGAGCAACAACTCTGACGCTATTTCGTATTTGCACCGTAATAGTATGGCTGAACTACCATCGCACCTTACCAACAACTATGAGCTGTAATGAATCCCCTTAGACCAGAGAATCAGAGCAAGGATCCACACATCGTCGAGGTCTTTGCGGCTATGACTTGCAAATTGGAGGACAACACACACGCCTTCACCAAGCAGATAAACAGACCCCAGCATGGTAACCAGACAACTGACCCGCAGCTTTTAGATACTCCAAGTTCCGACAGACCGTGATAACCAGTGAGTTCCATAGGCCAATTTCTCAACAGGTAAGAGAAAGCAAGGTAAAGAAACCTCCTGCGATACCACTGACAGCTCCAGCAACGGCCGACCCAATGATGGCGAGATTCTCACACATCTCATCGTCACCATCAATATTCAAACTGACCGACGTCCTGATTTCCATTTGGCCGTGGACATCATGATCCTGGTCTCTGAAGATGATACTGATGACGTTGGTCTGGATATACTGATCCGCGGTCTCTGGATCGCCAACTATGTGATACTTAGCAGGGTTTCCAGATAGAGAATATCATTACTTACCATCACAGATACAGCAGTTAACAGTAGGACAGCATCCGGTCTTGTTGGGGTGGTACTTCTTCTTCTTAACGTGGTAGGTATGTTTGTTTCCATGACCAGCTGAAATGGCCTTGGCTGCTTCAATGAGCCGTTTAGTCATCTTTTTCGACTGCCGAAGGTCTTGTGTAAGCCGCATAGTGATAGTGGCATCGTGTATATCATCGCCAGACACAATCTGTGTCGGGACGTCGATCTTAAGCGGACATGTCTCGTCATCCTCGCACTTCTTGTGCCAATGGTCAAGAGCATCCCAGGGCGGCGTAGTGCCCCAGTTGATTCTGTGCTTACTCACTGTGACTTTGGTGTTACCTGACAACTCAGCACGTTAGAATCTCGATACGTGTTTTCATGAAGAATTGTTAAGAAGAAATCACCGTTTTCGTCGCCGTGATATACATCACGCTTCGCAAGTCGAGCCTTGCAAAGTGCGGATGTTCCATCCCTGGAGAACAGGCCTGGCATGGATGCTTCGGTCGTCAAGATTGGAGCAGTCAGGGCAAAGGCGACGAAGTATTTGAACATCATGATGAGTCTTTGAGTAAGGTGAAGAGATTGTAGTTAATATGCTTTTTGAAACTGGGCTGGGAAGAAGAAACATCCCGACAGAAGAATATGGGCACATTTATACTTCTCTGTCTCTTCTTCGATCTCGATGCCAACTGGTATGGCTACACGAAGCGCGAACCTCAGGGCGCTCTCCTTGCCTCAATCTTTTATCAAGAACCATACCTCTGATCCGGAATGGTGGGCTGTTACTTCTCCTTCTTCCAATGAAACCCCTCTATGCATCTCCGGGCCGTCGGTGACGGTCTGTCGGGGGCTGCTCACATCAGCAACCACCAGTCTTGTCGACAAATCATGTTTAGGAACGCTATGTATACTACTCAGTCCCATCGTACAATCGCTATGCTTGGCTGCAGATCTCCCGTCGATCATTCATCTGTCTCATCGAAATTCCTGGTTATTCGTGTTCAGTGGTCTGAATATTCGGACCTTTCAAACCCTTTTGTACCATTGGGGTCCAGCAAAAGTTCAGCAGGTCAGCCCTAATACACCGACGGAATGAGAAGTGGTCATTCTCCAATTGGGGTAGGCTGGGACCTTAATTAGCGGCGTTTATTAGTATGCTTGTTATGCTTATGATTAGCTGAGGACCATTTATGTGGCTTTCGAACGGTCAAACCCGCCCCCAATTCCCGCCGCTCGTTACAACGTTACCACACACGACCACATCAAAATAAGAAGGATATCTTCTAAATCTATAGTCAAAGGATTATGAATTTAGGTAAGAGTTACTTATAAACTACCCTAGGCTTGCGAAACTTCCCAACTTGCTACAAACTTTATTACAGAGCCAAATAATACAGTCTAACCGATAATCGTCGTCGAGAACCCCCCTTCTCATTATCCACACTTACCTTCAACGCCCCATGTATCATTTCTATCTCAGAAGGTGAAATGCGCCTTCACACATCGCTTCTGAATTAATGCACAAGTTCCCTGCCCTTCACGTTCTTCCACTCAATGCCCAAAGATGGTAGAATTGCAAAACAAGCAGCACCAAGTCCCACGTAAAAATAGCTCCGAAGCGCCGCGTTATACTCGACAAGCACCTCGTTGAGAACATCGGCCGGTATAACGTGGCGCAACTGAGTGGCGCCAGTACCCACGATCTTTGCTATGTCAAGGCCGTCGAAACCAGCCAGACGAGATCGGAGCTCGTTGTTAAACACGGCTTGGCCGACACAAACAAGCACTGAACCGCCAAGGGATTGGGCAAAGAACATGAGTGACACACCGATAGGTACGTCTGCCTGTTCCAGTGAGACTTGAGCACCCAAGCTAGCAAGCTGCATACCTTGACCAATGCCTAGGCCGAGGATGATCTGATACCCAATCCAGGTACGGGTCGGGGTATCAACGACAAAGGTTGAAATGAGACCGCCGCCGACAGACATAAATATGACAGATGAGAAGAACACGGGGTTGAACCATCCGATCCCGTTGATAAGGCCACCGGAGACAATTGCGCCAAAGACGAGGGACAGCACCAGAGGAAGCGTGTCAATGCCCGAAGTGATTGCGTTGGTGCCTCGGATGCCTTGGAACCAGATAGGCAAAGCGATCAGAAAGACGATGAGGACAGATCCAAGACAAAAGGCAAAGACAGTGCCCAGCCAGACATTCCGGAGCTTGAAAAGGCGAGGAGGCACAGTGGCGTTCTCCTGCTGCCAGATCTGGATAGAAACAAAGGCAATGAGAAGCACACCCGCAAGTACGAGAAGTGCAATAATCCGGCCCTCGCTCCAAGGATATTTCTCTCCGCCCCATTGAAGGGCAAGAATTAAGCAGATGACGCCGGGTAAAAAGACTATGTTTCCGAAGGGATCGAGCTGTTTGATTTGCTGCTGGATGGAGACGGACTCGTTTGCGGGAAATTTGGGGAACAGAGCTATCAAGCAAGCTACGGCGGCCCCTCCGACAGGGAGACTAAGACATGAATAGATCAGTATAAGCTACAAAGAAATATGGTGAATTACTTACTTGATGTAAAAGCACCATCGCCAAGTAACATGATCAGTGAAAGCTCCACCGATCAACGGCGCAATGACAGAGGCAATACCGAAGACAGCCCCCATCATGCCCACATAGCCTGCACGTTTGGAGGGTGGTGTGACGGTGGTGATGAGGATAGTCGAGCCAGAATAAATGCCTGCAGAACCTGCGCCAGCAATGGCACGTCCGATGATAAAGGCGACCGAGTTAGGCGCTACGCCGCACAAAAGGGAGCCGACTTCAAAGAAGAATATGGCGACGAGATAGACAGCCTTTGTGGGGTAGAACGTGAATATGCGGCCCCATAGAAGCTGGGTGGCAGAGCTGGTGATGAGGTAGGCGCTGGCATACCAGCTGATATCACCGAGAGACTTGAAGTCATCGGTGATACGAGGAATGGCGGTGACGACAATTGTGCGGTCCAGAGCGACGAGGAACATGGCTACCATGTTGGAGAGAATGATGGCAGCTAGCTTGAGGCCTTGGGGGTACTTGGACTCATCCTCTGCCTCATCAGTCTTGGGTTCGGGGGAAGAGGCATCGGGTTTGGACGGGGTTCCGTTTGGTGCGGAAGTGGTAGCTCCGCGGTCAAGCTTCTCCGCTTGAATGTCTATTTCTGCCATGTTATTAAGAAGAAGTGGAAGTCAATGAAAGTGCAATGGTTATTAATCGCTTACAACAACGATGACAAGCTTGAGCTAGGAGGTTAAAAGTTTTAAAACTACATTCAACATATGTTCTTTTTTTAAATACCCCCTCGGGCGTGATATTTCCCGGACACGGAGCAGACAAGATATTACTGAGCGGATAGATCTCGGCGACCGGAGACACGGCCGTGGTCGGGGCTCACGGATCCGTAAAGAGGCCTAGTTCATGTCTCGGGCACTAAACACGCTAAGTTCGGGACCGAAGTGCGCCAAATTTTAGCTCTCAGCCCTGCAGCCTTGTGAGCGGTCCCGCGCCGAGAGGTGTGTTGGTTGATGAATATCAGATCATTGCGACGGCGAAGCCCCTGAATAGACGCATGTGCCTCACTGCTGCAGATGCCATGCTCTTGAACTTTTGTTTGTCGGTATTAGGTATTGATCACTATTCTTGCTTAATGACGAGGCTTGTGAGTTGCCGTTTTTCCCTTTCTGCTTCAGGCCGACAATCACATCACCTCATCATAATTCCGATCGATCCCCCATTATGGCGTCATTTAAAATCTCATGCTAACTGCGCTCTTCTTGAAAATACAGTGGCGTTGGGCTGAATCCTCACCAGGTCGGTTAAAGAAAAAAACTTGTAAAAGATGTGTATTAAATCTTACCTACCTAAGGTATTAAGATATGAATAAAACACTACCCTAGCTTAGGATTAGTTCTCAATGTTTTAGAAAAGCTATTTTTACCTTAGTCAAGTTCTTAATAGCTTTTAAAGTTATTAGATTACTTGTATTAGAGTTCAAGACAAGATCACCTGGATAATTCTCATGTGTTTCTTGCCAGCATGGGAACACTAATTCGATTAGTCCTCCTTTATAAAACGGACCTCTTTGGGTTGTTTATTATAAAAAGATCGAATAATTTAGAATGGGGTAACAAAAGACTGCGCAAGGTAACACAAGACTTTAAAGTCAGCCGAGAGTCAAATAGTTAATGAGGTGGAATATGAGGTGAAAAGGTAAAACGATCCGTCGCAAAAGGCTGTAGGGTAAGTGTAGGCAGGTGTTCCGTCAAGATGCGAATGAACCGCCAGGGATATCAACTGAGCCCCGCTTGTTGACCAGGATTACTGTAGAATGGTGACCCAAAACGTCTTGAGTGAGGCGCAGCCTGGGAAAAATAGAAGCGCCAGCCACAATGTAGACTCTGCTTAGGCTGAGCCGACATGGATTACTGCTGAAGTCCGTCGGACACGGGACACGGCTTCATATGCACTGGCATATATATTCGCATCGGAATTTTCACTATCTTGAGTTTCTTCTCAATATTACCTAACGAGACACAAACAGTTCGAAAAATTCTACCGCCAGCAATTATCCAGCATACGCTTTTTCCAGCTCGTATTATATATCCCAATTAAAACTTCCAGATTTTGCTTGCTACAAGTGCAGCCCAGCCTACTTTTCGACATGGCTTTAATGCGTTGTATAAACACCGCTACGTTTGAGCTCCATACCAGTACGCAAATCGACTTCAAACAACGGGGCTACGCCATCCTGTCGCACCGATGGGGATCAGAAGAGATCCTCTTTGCTCAGATCGGGCAATTCGCTCAAGAATTGAGACACACTAAAAGTCGTCACGTCCTACCACAACTGGACAAGATCCTCGGGGCTTGTAACACTGCTAAGCAACAGGGCCTCCAGTGGATATGGGTCGACAATTGCTGCATCAACAAGTCGGATAACAGCGAGCTATCCGAGTCTATCAATTCCATGTTCAAATGGTATAGTGAGGCTGTGGTATGTTTAACATATCTCTCAGACGTGCGCAAGAGTCCTAGCACCACAGTTGGCTCGCAAATCTTCCAGAGCTTTGAAACTGGTGAGATGACTAAGTGGTTCACGCGTGGATGGACATTACAAGAACTTCTCGCACCCGGCAAGTTACTTTTCTACGACACGGACTGGAACTATCTCGGAGACAAGAGGGAGCTAGCGGAATCAATAGAGGACGTTACTGGTATCGCAGCACATTATCTTACGGGCGAAAAAGATTTTCGCATTGCCTGCATTGCCGCCAAGATGAGCTGGGCGTCAAAACGGGAAACGACTCGTGAAGAGGATATGGCGTACAGCTTATTTGGCATCTTCAATCTTCACTTGCCTGTTCAATACGGGGAAGGTAAAGGGGCGTTCCTGAGACTTCAGGACGCTCTGATGGCCAAGAACGACGAATCTCTCTTCGCCTGGAAGATGCCCTCCGACGGCCCAGGCTCCGCGTACCAGATCATGCCAGATAGTATGGTAGACCTCGGTCCGGACGAATGGGGCCTTTTGGCTCCTTCGCCGAAATGGTACGAGCAATGTGGAAAAACAACGATTCAACACAAGAAGTCAGTCATGAGGCAAAGAGGAGGATTCACCAGAACCCCGCAGGGTATCAGCGGTCCGATTTCCAAGCGAAATCATTATGTTACTGCGGTACTTACCGGATTAACTGTTGTGGGAGCAATTCCGTTCCAAATATGGCTGGCTGTTCGACAAAGAACAACATTGAAGTACACACTCAACTGTTGGGAACCTGATGAGAATGGCGCAATGAGGGCGGTGCGACTACATCTGCGACCTGTCAGGAGGGACCCCCCCATGTGGATCAGAACTGCTAGCCAGAACTATGACTTGGTGAAAGGGGTGCCCTCCACTGAGTATTCAACAGTCGGAACAGTGTGGCAGCCTCAACTGTTTTGATAGTAATATCTCTAGCAACATATATTGCAATTACGAGCGCGCATATATTTCTTTTCTATACTTAGTTTTGTGTTCTGTGATGTTGACTTGCTATTCCACAACACCATCAAGTGACTACGGCATAATGGCTACTGAAACGTAAAGTAAGTGTGCGCACAAGGCTGTTATGCTTGAGAAGTAAAAAAAAAGTGTTTTTTGCAAAGGTTAAAGCAGGCCCTCATATCTTACTTGAGGCCAATGCAGCAGTCAAGTAGAAACGTAAAGTAAAGTTTGATCTTATTGGGCACATCTGGGATTTGAGTTTGAGGAACAATTTCAGTGTGAAGAACCTTCATATGGGCAGATGTGACGGAGAAAAAGCTTGTTACGCGCATGATTGTCAAACTGTCTTTTCTCAACATATCTGTTTCTAAGTGCTAATTTGAGCATCAACACCATTCACCCGTGTTAGTCAGCAGGTCCCTTAGTCATGGCTGCTTATAAGGAACCCTGACCAGGCGGTTAACTTTCCAGAAATTCAGTTGTCTTCAAGGAGAAGACACTCTTACATAGACCTCAGGATCTCCAGATGTTATATACGCAGAATCTTGTTAGCTACAGCTACAATGCCGAATATGCAGGCTACTAGCTTTGTGCTGCAGGTGCAGAACTCAGGCTTGGATACAGCCAACCTCCATAACAAACAGATGACACATCGTAGTAATTAAATTTCTATATGAGCTTATAAATAAGACTAGCCCCCTCGTCCTTTCTCCTTCTATCTCTCCGTTCTCAAGGAACATCTTCAATCACATCCATCAACCCAAGGTCCCTCAGCCTGTCTACCCCCATCATTATCAACACCGCATTCCAACAAACGCAAAATGGATTTCTTTTCTAGGCTGCCATCGTTGGCACTGATCAACATCTTTGTCCAGATGGAGTCAGAAAGAGGCATCCTGCAACTGATCCGATCATCGCCACTGATGCTTGCCCACTATACTCACAACCGCCGAACAATCATACGAGATAGACTCAGTGGAATACTCGCTATTGACAGGAACGGCACTATCCTCCAAGACGCCCAGGCAATTATGCACTTTCCTGCAGTCGATACTAGCTCACCTATCCGTTTGTCGTCAACTGGGATATTTAAAATACTGTCTTCATGGAACGATCAGAGATTTCCAAATCCTCTGGCCCAATCTGACACAGAGAGTATAGCCCGGCTCTACCGCTTCTTTTCTCGGCTGATAATGTTCATCGAGGACTATCTTGCAAAAGCCTTGGATCCATTTCCAGCTCGGGCTTGTATGGCGCTTCCGGACATTGCATCAGTTGCCCCAACTGTGCGCTTCAAAGGCCGAGAAGTTGACGTTAAACCCGTGGCGTTCGGAGCCATGAAAGAGACAGAGAGACGCCACCTCCTACAGGCTTTCGTCAGGTACGAGTTACTTTGTAAGGTCTGCCACTTTCGAAAATGGGACCATTTTGACAGAACTACCTACCACGACATCATCGATTGCTCAAACAAAAAGCTGATGCTCAAAGAATATGAAGCATTGTACTGTGTTCACGAGTACTACAGAGGCCTCTATGGAGCCGTAATTGCTCAATGTTACGGCTCTTGGTTACCTGATCGCCAGGCTGATTCAAGCCACAGACCCGACATTGTCGATCAAACCGTCGAGGTCAACTACGAAGATCTTCCCCCTTCAAAAGACTACGGACTGCTCTATCCTGACAATGTTTACTTCGACGCAGATTTGTATTCATTTAATATAGGTTGTTCGTCGCTGGGGGACATTCTCGCTTGTCTCGGGTTAGATGTTCTCAGCTCCGTTCTCATGTCTTTGGGAACAGATGAAAAACAAAACCGACATTATGTCAGAGGTCGGT
>JABEXW010000048.1:0-13323 GCA_013266185.1 Fusarium sarcochroum | reverse complement strand
CTTTATCGTAAAATAATAAATAGAAAATGCTTTTTGTTCATATGCAATGCACGCTCTCATTTCCAAAATGCAAGACGTCTCCAAGCCTCATTCTTCAACGCCGAATACTCGTCCAAAGTTCTTGAAGCCGCGTCGCGGTTCTCAAATCCTCGTCGAGTCAGATAAGCCATGCACTCAGCCAGGGTACCCCAGGTAGAGCACTTGTACACCTCCGGGGCCACCCCCGCCTCGTCCTTGAGCTTGAGCAGACCGAAGCTAACCTCGTCAGACATGCCGTGCAGCTGCGCGAACTTGACCGGTGCTGTCGGGAGACCCGCCTTTGTGCGCTGCTGGTGCGTCTCGTGCGCCCTGACCAGGGATTCCTTGTTGTGGCTGGCGAGGAGGAGCATGGCGGAGGGGAAGGACTTGGCGCTAGAGCCACCGAAGCCAGCGAGTTCTTGTCGGAGAACGCCCTGGGCGATGTTGTTGTAGTTATCGTCGGTGTCTTGCTTGGTGTCGTGGATGAGAGATCGGGGGTCAGTGCCCATGTAGGCGCCGCGGACAACCTTGATACCGAGAGTGAACTTGTCATCAGTGGCGGTCTGGAGGTGCTTGGAGAGAGTGTCGATGGTGCTCTTGAGGTAGGCCTGGTATGTGTTGTAGAGGACGACCTTGCCGTCGGTGTTGAACTTGCGCTGAAGGTCCATACCGATACGGAAGATGCCCCATTGGTAGTGCTGGGACTCAGCATCGATCAGGATATAGGCGCCACGGTCCTTGCAGGCTTGGGCGATCTCGTTGCAAGCATCGAGGAATTGCTTGGGAGGCACGGCGCCGTTGGCCAGGGCGTCGCAGACTCCAGGTCCAGCACCGGTAACCCTGGAAACAAGATGTTAGTGCGTGTTCTGGAACAAAATAATGGGCTGTGTAAACTTACTTGATGGCCAATTGGTCACCCTCTCGGAGCAGCTCAACTGTCTTCATGGTTCCATCTCGCCACGCGGAAATGCTCTCGCAAAATTGCGACTCAGCCTTGTCTGAAGCTTCAATACCGAAGCCTTCAGCTGTGCCCGTCTTGGAGTCAAAGACAGTCTCTTTGGCGAATGTGAGAATTGTACCCTTGAAGCCCATGTCCTGCAATTGCTTCATGGTGGCCTGTGTCTCAGCTCCTGTCTCACCGGCGCAGAATTGGTTGTAAAATGTGTGCTTGAGGACAGAGCGCAACACCGGGTTGCGGTCGACATTGAAGAGGTAGGGGTTGCCCGTGTGAGAGAGCTTCTGAAGGAGATGAAGAGAGGGAATGAGGAGCCATGGTCTTGAGGATACGGCGTTGATGATGAGAGATCGCCAGAGGACGATAGATGGAAGGTCTGAGAGAGGTGTATCTGCGCCCTTGACGGGAGGTGTGTTTGTGCGTGTAGCCTCAAGCGCAGCGGCAGCGTTGGTGGTGGCTGTGGAGGAAGAGTAACGAACAAGAGGGACGATGCTCTCTCTTCGCACTCTAGCCCCAGAGGCCTGAAGTGTGAGGGTCAAGTTCCGGGCTGCCCGTGAACCAGTAGTGGTGATGTTGCCCGAGAGCGTGGTTGTCATGTCAGGCGTGCTGAGTGTTGTGATTGTGTTCTTGTTCTGATCTGTACTTGTTGATGGAAAGAATGAGAAGATTGAACACTTGAGTTGATGAGGAGGGGAATTTCAAATGAAGCTTCGACAGTCTTTTGCATCTATTTGACTTCGAAGCCATCTCTCACTCACGCCTCATCTCGTCTTAGACCACACCCATATCGGCACCCCAACCGATACTTTGACGATAGCGCGGGGAGTCTGGGGAGCGGGGTAAGCGTCACATGGCCATGGCTTGATACCGTATCATCAAACTAATCTGGCCGTCATCGGGCTTTCTTTCATTATCTCTAACGAGTTGGAGGCGCCCAGACCAAGAGGGCCTCGATCCATACACGATCTAGTCAGAACGGGGGCTTTGCCGATGCTGCTTAGAGACTAAACCCAACCCAACCCCACGTGGGTCACTTATCGTCAAGCAATGCCCTCTCACATTGCCATGCGACCATGCAATGCCCCTTCGCTACCGGGAAGGGTATCCGTTGGTCTCGTTCTAGTGGCATCTTGATCTTATCACAGCTGGGCAGCTTAAACCAGATGCGGTATTTGGGGGTCGCCGTGATAGGCGCATGCGTTGTCTCGCCAGAGCAAGGGCAAGGGTTGGGCTTCTTTTCCAAGCATGCATTACGCTAGAAGCCTATCTGAGTCCTTTGATTTGCCTCAAGTGTCATCGGCGCGGGATGTAAGCGACGACGAGTACAACATTGCCCCAAAGGGGACCCCCTGGGGCTTGGTTCTGCACGGTTACGAACGGACATTGTTCTACGCCAGGGGTCTTTAGTTACCCACCTGACTCCAGGGACCATGCAACCGAATCTTCTCGCCTGTGCGTAATCTAGATTTTGCTCGTCTCAATTTATCCTGAGGTAAGTATAGCCGAATTGCTGATGGGGAATCTTTTGCCCCTGTTAGATTCACCATCAAGTGCCGGAGCCGCCGGAGATCAAGAAGGAAATAGCTCGACTTAGGAAAGCAGGGATCAACGGTTTGATTCAATGGTCTCTTTCTATTCTAATAGCGCGGGGAACGGGGCAATAGAGTCGGCTGTAATGTGATCGTGGAGCTTTCACTGGATCATTGGATGAATTGATACACGTAACTCATAGGTAGCTCATGGATTGTTTACACGTAATTCTTTCTCATTTCATCAAGATCTATGTAACGTGATTGGCTTTTACTATTTCTTTTACTGTACATTCCGGACAACTTCATCCAGAGACTTTGCCACATATTCGACATTGTGCTCGTTTAATCCTGCCAGGCTGATCCTTGATGTGTTTGCCATGTAAATGTGGTATTTCTCTGCGAGTCATGTTAACGACAATAATTACCACGAATGGGGGCAAATACATACCTTCCAGACGTTCGATCTGAGGCTTGCTGATACCGGTATATCCGAACATACCAGTCTGGTTAACAATATGCGACCAATCTCCCGGTGTTCCCAACCGCACCAGCTCATCGTAAAGTTTCTTCCTCATCGATCTAATTCGCGACGACATGGTTACTAGGTCCTGGTGCCATTGCTTCAGCGTGTCGGGGTTGCTGAGGACAGTGGCGGCGAGTCGGGCGCCGTAGACCG
Source organism: Fusarium sarcochroum (assembly GCA_013266185.1). Lineage (NCBI taxonomy): Eukaryota > Fungi > Ascomycota > Sordariomycetes > Hypocreales > Nectriaceae > Fusarium > Fusarium sarcochroum. The sequence continues at coordinate 10,142 of JABEXW010000048.1, read as the reverse complement.
GAGGATTCGAGACAGTCTGGCGTTGAGAGTTCTGGAGGAGCGAAAAGACCGTTCGCTTCGTATCTTCTGACTTGGTGACAATTGCTGTGAGGCCCACGCGCTCGCCATAGAGACCCATGTTCTTGGCAAATGACATGCAGATAGCGGCTTCTAGGCCGAGATCCTCGATAAGATATCGGACAGCCCACGCATCCTCGTCGTAGGAGCCCGAGTTGAAACCAAGGTAGGCTGAGTCAATAATCGGGAAGATTCCGTTCTCCTTAATGACCGCGGCAATTTCTTTCCATTGCTCACGGGTCGGATCGCAGCCGGTTGGGTTGTGTGCACATGCATGCAGCACGACTGCAGAGCGCTTGTCGGCACCTTTTAAGGTCTTGAGGTAGCCCTCAAAGTCAAAGGTTCGGTCCTTATAGTAAGGCGCCTTGACTACATTGAAACCAATTTCCTTGAAAAGCAAGTCGTGGTTTGACCAAGTAGGGTCTGTGATGATAATGTTTTCAATGCCTGAGCGAGCCTTGCTAAGGACAAGGCCGGCAAGTAGCAGAGAGCCAGTTCCTGAGATGGACTGGCATGTAGCAATCTTATAATCATGAGTAAAATTCATCTACAATTACCGAGATACCTTGGACTTACTCTGTTCTCTTTGAGGGCAGTGGTGTCGTGGAACAAGAGTTTGGTAGCCTCATCACGGAAGCTCTGCAGACCCTCGATAGGCAGATACTCATGGCCGGGGTTCACGACCAACTTCTCAGCTTCTCTTACAGAGGGCAGCACCCAAGGCTTGGCGTTCTCATCTCGGTAGGTTCCCTGACCGAGGTTCACCTTCTGGGGGTCCTGGTCAGCGTTGAACCGCTTGGTGACCTCGAAAATGGGATCCGGCGGGATGTATTCCGCAGCGCCAAAGGCGGACTGTTGTTGGGCGGACATGGCTGTACTGTGTTTCGGGGGCTGCAACGGGACTGCGATCAAATGCGCGAAATTTGGGGTAAAGGCTTAAAACTGATCTAGTAATTTCTGGTCCAGTTGAAACGATTACTCTTCCTTTTTGTTTGATTTTAATGTTCATGACTGTCGGGGTCCGGATCCGGCGGGGGAGGTTCGGAGGAACCCTCCGATGCTCCGAACTCGTTGATCGGGCGGGTATCCGACCTTAGTCATGAGTGTAGCTCGGATACTATCCGTTCAACGGCCATGCTTTCCTCCGGTTCTAGGACCTCGAAATCTGATGCTTTACACTTTGATAATAAGAATCATCTATCAACGAACATGTTTGTATTTACCAGAATCGCGTGTTTGGAATGTCTCTAGAGTGAAGGCGTCTCGAGTTACATTATTCCTACCTACTTCCGAAGGCTCTACTACATGCGTGAGTTCCATATAAAACAGATCAATACTTTAAGACAGCCCGCCTATCTTGACGCTCGGAACAGTGCCGAAAGGCAACCCTGTTCCACTTCCGAACATAGCCACTCGGAGATCTCATGTCACTGTGTGTGAAGGTTGGAGTGAATCACTTCAGTTGATATAGTAGCGGCCTCACACTATCCGCGACTTTTGAAAAATATATCGATGGATTATTATATTACTAGCTTTTTATCTTTAACACGCAAAATGACGTGATCTTCTGTTATAAAACAGTAAGTGAACTGAATTAGTCTAATAAGATAAATCGAGTTCTCATAAGCTCTGAAGCTGTAAGGAATCTAATAATACTCAGAGAGTCAGACCATACTATTTTCGCTTTGAATTTAATATCAGATCTAGAATAGCTATTTGCGCGGTAAAAATAGAAACATCTATTATTGCAAATAATGAAGTTGAGCTTAATAGCGCCTGGAAGTCTCTAATATTTAGAATAAATATATAGATAAACTTTAATAGCACTAGGGAGACCGTCGCTAATATAGTATGTCTATTAATTAATTCAGGACCAAAGCCAAAGAATAGGAAGAAGTAATAATAATTATGATAGCTATGTATATCTTGGGGGTATATTTCTGCGGTGTGCAGCGGAGTAATGCTTACCTCATTGCGTCCCCGGATTGGATTGTCCAATTCAATGCATCAGGGAAGTAAACCTAGAGATACCAGATCTTTCAAAAAACTACTTTGCCGTTTACGTGTCTGATCTTGATCTATCTCATTGGAATACTATTCGCCTAGGCATATATTTAACAGTAATTTTATAGCATTTCTCCACATCTCCACTGTCGAGTTAATCGCTGCTTTATAAATATATTAGTTTCTACCTTTCTAGTACTGCATAGCTTGTTTAGTTTGTTCCTATTATGTAGTCTTATATATCTTTTAGAAAGTCACTCTAATAAGTAGTTAGAAACCTAAATCAAGCATAACATCTTGTACTCACATGTCTGTCTAACACACACGTACACACACACATATATATATCGAGATGTTAATTTACTGAGCATACTGAACTATCGCTTTCCTTACACGTCCTATGTGTGGGTTCTACATGCTTCTCACAAATTAACCTTAATAACTACGGTAGAAAGAACTCAGTTTTCTGACATTGTCATTGTCATTGTCATTCATGCATTCGTCAAGAGGTTGCCTTTCATCCCAATCAAAACCTTCCCTGTTATTAGGCTCCTGGCCCAGCGCTTACTGTCGCCTAATTTTCCAACTCTGGGGAGTAATCTTCTAGGCATGGTGTATTATCCTAGATGTGGCTGTGCTGATTCTTCGATCCTCGCTTATCAAGCGGTGAGGACGAAGCAAAGCGAGGTTTCATGTTATTTGCTATTGAGTAAAAGAATTCGGGTGTTCCATATTTAATGTTCAAATTGTCATGCCATAGTATTGCAAAAAGGCTAAATGCGATGAGATCCCATGTCTTACGGAGCTGACAGGCTTCCGAAGACGCCGGACTACACGTGATCATCCTTGTAAGACAACATGTGCCGCTTGGCCGGGTGAGAGGGTGGTAAGCGATGTAAGCAATATAAGATGTTGACGTATTGTAGTCAGCAGCCAACATTCTTGTCCTTGATTTTACACTTGTCAACATCGCCAAAGTCGATGGGGCTTCACAATGGCGGCCCTTGACTTGATGCCGTGCGAGATCCTTCTCGATATCATCCGCGACAGCTCTCCACAAGAGCTATGTCGGCTCAGCTACACTTGTAAGCGTCTCGAAGGGATAGCTGGGTCTTGCTTATGGAAGAACATCGAGCTCCATGAGGAAGGATATCACGAGTCGAGTGCAGAACTTAATGATCCGCCGCCTTTCAGACCCCCAAGACGCTTTTATCATAGCTCGAAGCGCAAAGGCTGGCATAGTGACATAGGAGAAAGAGCGGAGAAACTGTTTACTGTGCTACAGACTCTCCGGACAAATGATGAAAAGCGGCTGAGGGAGCTCACGGGTCGAGTAAAGAATCTGTGCACGGTGATAGAACAAAACTGGCGACCCGATGAAAACGAAGTTACAAATCCGGTATCGGCTTGGAACCTCTTGCCTTACTTTACCAACCTTGAAATCCTGGAACTGCACGGTAGCTCCGATATCTCTGCATGGAAGGGGATGTCAGGTACTGCCATCCAAGCCCCTCCCCTCACCAAACTGCGCTTCGCAAAATTGTTCGCCTACATACCTCGATCTGTCGCGACCTATGTACTTCGATCTGGCACGATGCTTGAACGACTAGAGCTTGGTATACTAGACTTACCTGTTCCTAGTAAAATTGGCATTGGCGGGGGAGAAGACTTAAACTACGGCAATCCGATAGTCAACGGTGGCGGCGTCATCCCGCGACCACTTGGTGACTTCTATCCACATGGCTCCGTCTCATTCCCAAAGTTGAGGCATCTATATCTATGTCAACCCTGCAACAGTTGCGAAGATTACTTTGGTCAACACAACATATGGTCGATATGCGCAGAACAGGCCGCGCTAGAAACTTGGAGAAGAATCCTACTGTCTTCAGGTCAGACTCTTGAGACGTTGGTACTAGAACAAAGACCTGGAGCAGGTGTGGAAGAAAACGAAGGATTTTCGGAGGAGGAGTTTCTGAATACTGGTGCGTCCGGAGCCGGCAACAGGGCACTTGTGGAGAAGTTGGGGGATATGTTCCTCGAGAAAGCTACGTTTCCTAGATTGAAACAGATGTACCTCTATGGTTTCATCGCGAGACCCTATCTTCGTGGCAGGCCATCGGGGGCTACTCCAGCAGGGTGGCTCATGCATGGATTGGAAGCACAGGGGATAGCATGCGAGGCTAGGAGGGGAAAGTGGTGTCTCTTTGATCAGGAATCAGGAGCGGCATCGTGGGCCAAATGGAGTGGAGAGGGAAATTGGAATATTCACGATGGATATATGGGAATCAGGTGGTACTCACTTTTGGCGCGAGTATGACTATATGAGCCGGTATTACGAAGAATCTTTGAAGTGGTATATGGGTTGTCTTTTCTTTATTGATATGAGAAGTAAGTCTCTAAGTTTTATATTTATCAGCATGCTTTACTTAATCTTGTTGAGTATATTGGTGATGAATGTTAATATGGCGGTGGGGCTGCCCTTGAACCGCGGGATCTAAATTATACCTGTAGCTGAAGTTAGAACCCAAGCACGGAGATCAGCAAGTAAAGAGAGTGTATCACATCTTAGTATAACGTAATAAAAGTTAGAAAAGGTTAAGGGCCACTACGTAAAAGAGGTGTTCTGCCGAGTATTACTAAAAGAATTAACAGGTAACATATCCTAAAGTAGCATACTACTCAGGACGCAACGAAGGCGTGGGTTAGCGATGATTCGTTTGACGAGGATATGTTACCATGACAGCAAAAAGAGAACCTGTTGATAAACAAGTGGATACTTCATGGATCAAGACACAGATGCTGAATTTTGTGCCACGTCAAGGGATCGAACCTTGGACCTTATCATTACTAGTGATACGCTCTACCACTGAGCCAACGCGGCACGTTCTGATTGGTTGACCTCGAGGCTGGTAATAGAAATCAAATGTTCAGCTCACCATAGAACTTGTACTATTTGAACTTGATTTCACATATTCATTAGTTGATATTAGTATGAAAGACTGCATCAGGGTATCATTATAACGGCTCGTGAATCAATCACCCCTAATTATGATTATGATCATCCCATCGCCCTTTCCAACTTATCCCTCATCATTGCCCAAGCCCGTCTTGCAACGCCTCCACCATTCACCCACTCATCTTTCTTCCTCTGCACCACATCCAAACTCCTCAACGACTCCACAGCTCTTTGCTCGTCGACATGCTGACGGGAAAACCACGTTGCATGGAGACCATACGGTACTCGCTGCGGAAGCGTTACCTTGGCCACGACGTCGCGCATATTCTGGGCATCGAGAACCCACAGCTCAGATACCGCTGAGGGAGAGCAGTCGCCGGATGGAAGAAGTTGGGTTTCATCGAATACATAGAACAGAAGATAGCCAGCATCTTCCTCAGTCGACGACGCTCGTGGGACGAAGCGCGGTTCTTGGGCGTATTGTTTAGGTGGGAGATGGAAGATTCGTATGGGGTCCTTCTCAACTTGTTTCTCCAGGATCTCGCGTATAGATCGCCGGTCAACACAGCCTGTGACGGGCGTGGTCTTCATGTCTTTGCCTCTTTGTATGAGAGTCTTTGCGTCCACCTTCACGAGGAGATCAACTTTATCGGCTTTTCCGAGAGCGACACCGAAACAGGATGTTGACGTGCTGCAGCCATATATGTAGCGAGCCGGTTGCATTTCGCAATCTGGACGGACTGAGGGAAACTCGAACGGTATTGCTGAGAGGGCCCACTGATGCGTGATGTTGTTTTGGACTTGTGTTAAGAGATCGAATTCGTAATAATACAGTCGGCACTGGTCGATGTCCTCAGAGTCGTCGTTGGCGGAAAAGTAGTCAGTTAGATGGGCCGCTTCGCCTGGCGACTCCAGCACAGGAGCTTGTTCGTATCTACAATCGTCGTTCCCCTTCTCATTCCGCATGACCTCCCTTCCCAAGCCTTTGGCTTGTGCGGTAAGACTATTCGATGCCTTCGGAGGACTGATATTGCCAGTTGTATAAACCAGCTTTGAAGAGGTCATTCGACATGTAAGGAGATTGACAGAGCTAGTCCCACGGCTAGACTTTGTATCCCATGTATTTGCAGTGTGAAAGATGCAGCACGACGACGTACTGAACCACCGCACACTCGAAGGATTATGGCGTGGAAACACCCCGAAACGAGAAGGTTTCGTGGAGTCGTATGATACAACCTTTTGGTTTCTGAGCGTGTTGAGAGGATCAAGGCTGAGTGGAAGATCCATGATGATGGTGTGGGTTCGAGAAGCTCCAAAGTCGTGCATCATCCTGGCGCCAGATACACCGGGGAGAGGTTGGTTAACAAGTCTGCGTTCACTATGAACTTCAAGGCTATTTTTGGGGAGAACTGAGAAGTGCACGTAGGGTGGCAGAAAGGTGTTGTGGTAGAGTAGCATTTCTCCAGAGACAGGGTCGACCTTGGGATGTCCTGTTGTCCACTCTTTCATGAAACTCAAAAGACCGTCGCCGCCAAAGGTTGATTCCTTCTCATTGAGTGACGATAGTTTAGGCTCGCCCTCGGCTTGAACGCCGTCGAACCAACCAACAGTGTCCAGCGAGGGAAGTTTTATACGCATGGGCGGGCCACTTTCACACGTAGCTAAGGCCCTGCCATCGTGATACAAAAGCGCCGTATTGGCGACACTAATCCGCTTTATGGCTTGCTGTGATCCAGGGAGATTCGAAAGAATAACCAAGAATATTGTCCGAAAGGTGGCAAACATGATCTGCAACATAGTTGATACTGGGTTGACGAGTGTAGTTATACTCGGCATGATCGGTGAGATGACAGAGGTTGTCTTCCTTGACAAGTACAAATCAGTGAGAATGTACTGGTTGACGAATTCCGGCACAACCTTTCCGTCAGAAGACATCTTTCGGAACGCAACTCCAGAGAGCATCCCATCACCATCGAACCAGTGAGCGTCTCTCCCGAGGTCTTGGTGGCTGACGGGATTGCCTCCATTGCGAACGTACTGACCCCCTGTGAGTTCCGTGGGGATGCATCCAGTGTACGAACATTGTGTCAGGGTAGTTGTTTGTTGGATTGGAGCAAAATTGCCCTCGAGATAACTGTGAGAGGTGAGTATTCTGGTGTGGAGCACAAGTTGAGATTTTCGATCTTGTGGGACCGACTTACGGATGCCGACGCGCGTGAAGTGTTTTCTCGTCTAGATGAGACATTGTGGGCTCTGGTATGGCGATTTTCCCAATTGGATGCATGACAATATTTATGCGAACACTGTGGTGATTCGTCGAGTCGTGAATATTAAGCACCTTGGTCTGTAAGGAATAGAGTAATCTTTTATACTCAAGACGTCGGGGCAAGGTCTAGGTCTTTCATGCTACATCACGGGGGTAGCTGAGGCGCGAGGCAATATGGTGTAACCACGACGGCAGAGATAGAGTCAACACGTCGTTTCCATTATGCAGCTTTGAAGTATCTCAAAGTCATAACGAGGCAGAGGGCATCTATATAAATTGGCTAGTGAGTGACGGGCAAATGCCGTGGGTGATATTGTTTAATGGATAACACGGCATAAAACGGGGATATCATTTTCCACAAACACTGATAGCACAATCTGTCATGGCAATCAATTGAAAAATACGCGTCATGAATAAGTCCAACAACCGTAAGGTAAAGAATAAAGTCCGAGGTCCGAATACAAGGATTGTAAGTAGTTGATGACAAGTAGACTACAGATAAAAGACAATAAGCAAAAAGTCTTGACGTCAACGTTTACCTAACACGGCAGGGGTGGTATGTGCGGAAGTTGCGGCTTCGTTAGTGCAAAAAGCCCAAATCTGTGGACACCACCCTCTGAAATGTTGTAATCTCCAATTTCTCCCTAACAACGTTAACCTTTACCCTTATTTTCAACATCTGGCCTCTTTTTGTTGTTGTATCCCATTCGGTTTGAAGTTGTGTGGTTGTTTTCCTCACGCAAACGATATCATCACGTTCAAGATGGGGTGGGAATATGCCCAAGTGTACGTACCCTTAGCACAACACGAATGAGGGCTTTACTCATCCCTTTGTTTAGGCATCTCAAGTACACAATCCCGCTGGGCGTCGCCCTGGCTGCTGTCTACAGACCGTTATTGACCCGATTGGATGTTCTAAAACTTGTCTTCTTGATAACGGTGAGCTTCCTCCTCTTAGATCATGGTCTCTGGTGCTAATTTGTCCTTCTCAGACGGCTGTTGTTTCTACCATGTTTGTGGCCTCTATGCTACACATCTACTCCAATTCCTCTACTAATGCCAAAAAGCCCATGGGACTCATATCTCATCAGGAACCGGATATGGACCTATCCTCCAGGAGTCGTTGTTGGACTCACGGCGTGGGATATCCCCGCTGAGGAGCTCTTCTTCTTTGTCATCCAGACCTTAAACACCTCCCTGCTGTATATGCTTATCAGCAAACCTACGTTTCATCCCATTTACCTGGGTAAGAATAAGGCTTGGGGCAAAATTGCTGGTCAAATCCTTTTCACCTCTGCGATAATTTTCGGTCTAACGTCGGTCTCCCACGGCGGTGAGGGCATGTATCTCGGGCTTATCCTCATTTGGGCTTGTCCATTCCTCCTGTTTCTCTGGTAAATGCCGCGGATTTGTTTTGTTTTGTTTCACTAGTGCTAACCAACCACAGGACTATCTCATACCCATTCATTGTTAATCTCCCCTGGACTAATACGGCACTTCCAATTGCTCTGCCGACTCTCTACCTCTGGGTAGTCGATACTTTTGCTTTGCGACGTGGAACGTGGAGTATCACATCTGGTACCAAGTACGGCTTTGAAATATGGAGAGGTCTCGATCTTGAGTAAGTCAAATGTCCGATCTCTAAGTGTTCATCACTCACCATTGCCAGGGAGGCGGTCTTCTTTCTTCTTACCAACACACTGATTGTCTTTGGCCTCATTGCGTGCGACAACACGATGGCCATTCTTGACACATTTCCTGAGCACTTTCCTGAGACAAAGGGGCTGCCTAACCCGGTATTGATCATCCAAGCTCTTCTCCTACCTAAAGAGAAATACGACCAGGAGCGCATCTCAGGACTTATCAGTGCAGTTGCGCTACTCAGGAAAAAGAGCCGAAGCTTCTATCTTGCTAGCGGCACGTTTGAGGGAAGACTCCGGATCGATCTTATCAAGCTTTATGCATTCTGCAGGGCGGCCGACGATCTTGTTGATGAGGCCCCATCTGTTGATGAAGCTAGAGCCTCTATTGAAAGGCTGAGGCAATTCCTGAACCTGGCTTATGCAGACAACAAGCAGGCGGAGATATCGCATGCCTTACGGGAGTATGTCACATCAAACTTTCCAGAGATCTTTCACATGGCTCTGCTTCAACTACCGACAGCCTATCTTCCTAAACAGCCACTGGACGACTTACTCAAGGGATTCGATACCGATCTCCTCTTCGACAGAAAATCCGGCGGATTCCCTATTGGGACTACCCATGATTTGGATGTTTACGCAAGCCGTGTGGCGGGAACAGTTGCGGAACTCTGCAACCATCTCATTCTCTACCATACTCCTCAGACTTTATCTACGGACGTCCAGCGTGAAGTCGTGGCTTCTGGACAGGAAATGGGCATCGCACTTCAATATGTCAACATTGCTCGCGACATCAAGACTGATGCGGATATTGATCGAGTTTACCTTCCTCTCGCCTGGATGAAGGAAGCGCAAGTGACACCTGAGGAAGTGATCCAAAAACCACATGGACCTACCATCGAGTTGCTGCGCCATAAGTTACTTGATCGTGCATTTGAAAAATACGAGATTGCTAAGGGAGCGATTGATAAACTTCCTTCAGAAGGAAGAGGGCCTATTCGAGTCGCGGTGGAAAGTTACATGGAGATTGGACGTGTTCTCAGAGAGAAAGAGCGAACATTCAAGAAGGGAAAAGCTACTGTTCCCAAGATGAGACGTATTAGAGTTGCTTGGTCTGCGCTGAACAAATAGTTGTTCGTCAACTATTTGGGGTGATTTGTGTTTTGGCGGTAGAAGATGTTATATAGACATAGATCATTGATTTTATAACATTTCAAAG